>JAWWEV010000172.1:29961125-29979483 GCA_035583235.1 Hafferia zeledoni
TAGGAGTCCTTTGAGAAATTTCATCTCATTTAATTTGGCCTGATAACCTTTTGGAAAGAAGTTTTTCACAGCAGGACCCTTATGGAGGTATCTTGGTGAAACCTGTAGTCATTTTAGCTGCAAGATAAATGAACTTCAATGACTTTCCTGAGCAAACAAATTCTGTAAATTTTTTTTTCAAAGCACAACTCAACACTTTGACTTCACATTGTACAATAGGTTGAAGGAGTGCACATAAACATTGTGCAATCCATATCACCTCCTGAGTCTTTTTACAAATTGCATGGTCAGCAGTTCCAAGACCCCACTTTGTGCATAATTAACATCAGTAGAGGTTAATTACAGTACCTCATAAAGCTTCATTACAATCAAGAAGAGGGTAAAACTAATCAGAGCACTTTAATTATTAAAAAAATTATGTTATATAGCCAATATAATATTCATCATACAATAGATTTCATACCTTTTTAAAAACACATTTGGAAATTTTTGACCTGTTAAGCAAGCATTATGTGAGGGGAATTTTACAAAATATGTTATTAAATCAGGTAGATAGGCTGTAAATACCTATAATCACTAGCAGAAAGACAAGAAGCTGCACAAATAATACAAGGGAAGAATAGGTCAATGCTGAACCTTTGTCATCTGAAAAGCAAATGTATCTAAATTTGGTTGTGATGATGCTGGGTGTTTCACTTCACAATTACCTTTCTCCAAAGCGCAATTGCAGTGCTTTATCTATCAACCACCTTCTTCCCATGTTCTTCACTCAAAGCTAGAAGAGCTCAAGATCTTACTATTTTTCTCTCTGTCACAAAACTTGGCTCTAAATTTTCCAAGAATGGAACAAAAATAGATAATGCTGTGTTCCTTTCTGAATCCTCTTGAAACCCTGTGTACACTGAGCGGGTAAATGTTACTCTGGTAAGCTATTGAAATATCTTTGAAATTAATGTAACACTTTATCTCTTCACAGACAATGAAAAAAAAAAAAGAGCATGCGATTAAAAATAAAAGAATGAGTGGAATGAATCTTTCTTGCAAATCCTTGAAAGCTGATAAGACTAGACTAACTTCTTAGTGCATGTAATTTTTACATGGCTTTAATTGTAATCTGAAATTTCCAATCAGTCTGTAAAATTACCTGGTTTATCTAGACACAGACCTGCAAGGTACTGTGCCAAGGATTTATCATCAAAAGGAAGTAATTCTGTATTTCTACTGAATGACTTCTTATAATAAAAGGTGAAATTATTGCAGTGCTGCAAGATCCTTCCTACAGTCCTTCCAATTTGCCATTGCATCTGTCAATGCTATTAACTTCAAACACTACATTTTGAGAATGTTAGTGGATACAGAAAAAATGATCTTGAAATTCTCTAAGGAACAGGGAAATAACCTTTCAGATGTGCTCAACCAGATGCCAAACTCAAACATTTACCTGTATCTCAGAGAATTTTGGCTTCTGAAGTAATTTAACTAGAGAACAAAAGACCTAAGAAATACTTCTGTGAAATACTCAAAAAGATCACTTTGCTGAAGTAGAAATACAAAGTAAGAACATTCAATTCAACTGCTACATAGGTCTTATTAAAAAATACATAAATTGCTCATATTTAATAGCAGTGATGGTTAATGACATGCTTAAAAATTGCTCCCTCAGCTAGACTGACTTCTAAACTTTTTGTGAAGATACTGATAAAGAAAAAAGTTGAATTCTTTCTTCCCCTGATAAAGGCCAGTAGATGCCTTGAGCCTGAGTAAGCAGGTTAGGCATAGGTATTGCCAAGAGAGCCAGGGAATGTTACTAGCCCCAGCTTTCTGGCTACTTCTTGCTCTTGTAAAAGATCTGCTTTTATCCTCCCATACAGATGCTGTATAAAAGAATAAAATGTATTATTCCATCTTTTTTTCCCCCCAGTTCTTGCATTTTGCAGAAGGAATGAGTTAGGCTGACATGCCTAACTGACACAGGGAAGTCAGCTTAAGGTTGTACAGAGCTGGAAGAGGTTAAGCTTTTAGGATGAAGAGGTCTTTCTCTTGGTTGGATAAAGCATACAGGAAAATGCTGCTTTATATGTTAACAAAATTCTGAATAAAAGGAGTAAAACTAATCTGTGTTATTGAAATGAAATTTAAGCTTCAAAATTACTGATTTTTTTTTCCTTGGGGGATAGGCAGAAGAATGCTTAATAGTTAAAAACATGTACAGATTACTTTTTTTCCTCTACAAGAGAAAAATAAGAAATAGTAGAACATGATACAGTCTCACTTTTTCGTTAACGGGAAACACAATGAAGATTTTGTTCTCCAGTTAACTTGTTTTACTCTCCCTGCATTCTTCTAATCTATTGGAGCTTATTTGCAAGAAAAAGCAGATTTATTCTACAGCATTTGGAATTTAGAGTTGTAATTAACTGGCAAAATTGCCACATTGTATAGGGCACAGAAGCAACTAACAAAACTGTTAACAATTGTTACGAAAATTCCTAACGTAAGCAAATGTGTCATTAAGAAAAAAAGAAGGATTTGATTTTTACAACACATAATTTGTTATTTTGGTTTCTGTATTTTACCTAGTAGTTATATATTGCATTCATATAGCAGGTCTACTTCCTTGTCCTTCTGCTTACTAAGTTCTTCGAAAATATTACAAAACCCTATTTCAAAGAATGACTTTCCTCTATGAAGCTTCTCGCTGTCACTAATACTTCGATTTAATTATCACTTCTTAATAAAAAAACCAGCAAAAAATAAAACAAAAGAACAGTAAAACCCATACTCCAAGGAAAGTTTTACAGCAGAAGACAAAGGAAGTAGTAGAGCTCCATGACGTTTACTGGAAGTTCTAATATTGCTTCTAGCTAATTGAGAAGAACCCAGACAGCAAGGTGAATAGAGGCAACCTAAAATCTTAAAGTAAATTAGGTGACATGGGGTTAAAAGGACACAAATAATTTCTAACAAAAAATCAAGAAGGAACTGTAACAGTGATCATTTTTGCAAGAAAATTGAGAACTATACTTTTAAAATAAAGAAAAAATAATTAATCTGTCAAATTGTGTTCAAACACACTTTAACCCCAAATACATTGTGTTACATGAGGTATTCAAGCACTGAAAAGAGCATGTTGTGAGTTTAGGCTTGGATAGTCCCAGACCTTTCAATGGGCCTTGAAGGCGTGGTTGGCTTAGACATCTGCTTGGCTTAGGGCCCTGATGAGGTAGTTAAGCAATTCATGGTGGCTGCAGTTCAGAAATGGACAAAAGCAGGTATTAAACCTTCATTAGTTTTTAAAGTTTAAAGAAATTAAAGTCAAATACAGTACTTAAAATCTTCAGTAGAGAGCCATGGGAAATGCAAGGTCAATCAATTATGTGGATATGCTCACATTTCCTCTGGGACCACCCCAGACCTGTGAGGCCAGAGCTTGCAGAGGCAGCTCCTGCCAAAGCTGTAGTAGGTACAGCCTGGGATGTGCTGCCAGGATGGCCCAGGCTCATTTGCTCAGGTGGGCTGCTCAGTGCAGAGAGCATGGAGATGGGCAAGAAACAGAGCATGGAGTATGACACTCCCTAGAGCACTGGAGGTACACTCACCGAAGCAAATTTGTAGTAAGCCAGATGGACACATGTTATAGATGATATGGCATAGAATTTGTGCTCAGCTGTCATCAGTTGCTATCTTACTTAATTTTGGAGTAAGTAAATAGCTAGCATCTAATTTTATCATCTCTAGCAACTGATATTTATTTCTCTCTCCCACCTACCCATTCATGCAGTTTTCCTGTTTTCTATTATGTATTTTTTTATAATATTGTATTTTTTTAAAAGAGGTACCAAACACAAAAAAGGCGAGCCCTATGGGCAGTGTGGTAATAGAATTAAAACAAATCTAAGTAGAACTTAATTCTCCAAAATCAATTTTGTTCCACTGCATTTAGCAGTCTGACATAAAAAACCCCCTGGTTTACAATTAAAAAGGAGATCTAATGGAAAGTAAAAAACAACCTCAATTTCCATCAAAAGGAAGGGGAACCAGTTTCAGATATGATTTTTTAAAATTTTATTAAATAGCAAAAAGTTATTAGGATGTTTTGTGGAACAACCAAAGTTATTTGGCACACATATGAGATCCATGCATGACCTGCCATGAAGAAAGTGACAACATGCTTTTCAGTGCTTTTCAGAATACAGTTGTCTAAATGAGCAATACTTTATAACATTGGGCGTTGAATCATGAAATCTGGAAGAAAACTGAACACATACAACAAAAACTTTTGAAACTTTACGGGAGTGTTTGGTGAACCAAAGGCATTTCTAGAATTACAGGATGCACCCAGGATGTAAACCTGGAGAAAACATCACAGATTATTTGTGTGAACTGACAGGAAAGTCATAGAAATGGATACAAGCTCTTCTAGCACTTGAGTCATTTGGGACTCATCAGCAATTAATTCTACCTACGTTTCAGGGACTTGGCCAAAAATCTTTTTATTCTTCTCTCTGCTAAAAACATCAGCAGCTGTACTTTGGTGCATGCTCTAAATAGATGTATTAGGGACAGCCAGGAAATGTCTGTGTAACAGGGTGGAGGAGCAGCAGGGTACAGGAGGAGGAGATGAGCTTTTAGGAAGGAAAAGGGGAAAGCCATGCTGAAAAACATTTGCCAAGGAGTGAACACGTGGCTGCAGAAACACATAGATTTTCTCATAGCAGAGGGACAAGATCCCATTCAGAGGGAGTGGAACAGCTCAGTTCCCAGAAAACAAATTCTGTGAGAAGGACAGAATTGGTTCATTTCACTTTAAACTATGCTAACTTTCTTTTCCTGCCATAATGAATGTGTTTGCTGCTTTGCCTCCCCTCTGTCCTAGGTAAGCTGGTAAGATTCCCTCCTTGCTGTAAGACTGTCACGAGCCATCCCCATTACTGGTAACTGGACAATGTAACACTACCCAAACCTTTGAACTATAATAATGATCTTGGACCCTCCTATGGATTCTACACAACTCATTACAAATTTTCATTTTCTTTTATGTGATTTTTTTCATGGTCTTGTACAACCACTTTTGTTTTTCAGTGGCACAGCTCTACCCTCCCACTGTAGGTGTTTCAAGCCTAAACCAAAATTACTGATATCAAGAGAAATATCCTTTAAATAATGGAATTTCGGATCTGGCTCTCTTTCCTGTTCATAATATTTCTGTTAAAAAGAAAAAAAAAAATTACTAGTACTTTACTCCTCTTGAAAATAATACTGACCTTTGTTTGGTTTTTCATCCAAAACATTGTTCCTTTATGAAGCCATGACAGAGGAAGAGCTATTAATTTCCTGGAGGGATGCAGCACACGTTTTGCAGATGAGTCTGACTGTGTAGAGGAAGAAGCCTTCACTTTTAGATAAAAAGCAACATATTCCAGCAAGATGATTTAAAAGCCAATTGTTATATTTTTTCACTTCTTTTGTTGACAGCCACAGTGGTCTAAGCTCATTACTGGACTTGGCTATGGTGTTTGACAGCTCCCATTTACAGAATTCACAGGAACAAAAATTCTTTGTGTTTAGCTGCACAAAATGGAAATGTTAATTTCCAGTTTCAGAGCTGTTACTCCCTCCCAGCCTCCTCTTCTCCAAATTTCCTACATGGCCTCCAGAATAGGAGTCAAGTGTCTTATGAACTCCTTACTCCTGAGAATTAAGTTTTTAGGATTCAGCAAAATAAAACTTATGGCAAAAATTATGAAACAGTAAGCCTGTATATCTCTTTTCTGTGCCTCTTCACAGCCCCACAGGAGGTCATTGAGATCATACTCTATGGTTTCAGTGTTGTCTCCCTTAATTTACATTTTATCTAATTTTCCTTGTTCTGTCTTGGTACTCATCATCATAATTGCCTTGCAATGAGTTTTGACAACTACTGTGGAGATGGGGAATACAGGCAGTAGAGTGACTGCTACAGGCCTAAAATCTCAGAGGGTGCCACCATGAAATATTGTGCAAAATAAGACAGGAACCCCTTTGTTTTGCAGCAGAGAACCTCAAGCCAACAGGTGGTTTATCTATTGGTAATTTTTTTGGTTTTACCCCTGGGTTTCTGGAGGTGCTCATTTGTCATCCCACATTATTTATGACCGTGCAGTTTGATGCACAGTACAGAATTACTGTTCAGATTTGCCTACTGGAAAAATTTAAGGCATGTGGTCTGTGACATCTTCCTGAGGAAATAGTAGAATTAAATAAATGAAAAGTAATGCAATGTTTTTAATAGCGTTTAATTGGTAATTGGATGTTCTAGGAGTAAACAACTGTTAAATAATATTGATGGAAGGTCTGTCCAAAGATGAATACATCGTCTGACAAACAGCCATGTGGGCAAATATTTCAATTGCTCCAGTCTAGCCAGACACGCTGTGTCTGAGTAATTCCTGAACCTGGTCTTTTAAATTGAGCTGGGCTGGTTTCCAGACAAGAGCAAATCTATCCTCTGGGTTGTACGGCTAAAGACCTCAGTGCAGAGCTGTGATCGTTGTTCCTTCTGTGATTTCCCATTCTTTCAAATCCTGACGTTTTATGTTACAACATTGTTTTTGTTGCTGTGACTTTAATCCCTCAGATACAGCCAAATTTAGAAAACAGTGCAATAACTAAACTGCAGTACAAGAGTTTGCTTCATCATACAGATTAGGATTCCAGTTTTTCAAAGCTTCACATGTGGGATACATCTTTGCAGGGCATAGGACTTGCCCTTCTAATATTTGTAGCACTAAGTCACAGATAATCTTTATGTTTAATTGAAGTTTTCTTAATCTCCTGGCAAAATTAAATGCTTATTATGATCTGTGTGTTTAATGAAGAAGAAAGAGTGAAAACTTCCCATAACAACCCATTCAATTCCAATTTTTTTTATGGACAATCATTATACTACATGCTTGGTTTCAGCAGTATGCACAAAGAGAAGTCCTGCTAGTTCAAACTCAGTGCGGCCAAGAACATCTAATGAAAACACCTCAGTAGCCTCAAACATATGTTCTCTCTGGAAAACATACATCCCCAAAGATTTCCATGACGATCATATAACTGAGTTCAGTGTCATTTTATTTAAAGAGTTCACATTCATGTTTATAATCATAGCATCTCTGTAGTAATAAGAACAAAACATTTTGCTTACTTCTCAAGGTTACTAACCACAAATAAATACAAAACCAGAACTCTCAGACCTCACCTGTTACTGTTTTTATACAGAGAAGGTCAAATACAACTATTGTTCATCAATGATACGTGAAAGCTGAAGAAGTTGTGCCTTTAAATTTGTCATCGTTACAAAAAATTTGTTTTGACATAAACCAGTGAGAACGTGATAACACCCACATGGTTTGCTTTTTTCCTTGTAAACCAACATGATATTATTTGAGTAAACACACAGAGCTATCTACTACATTTAAAAATACTTCTTAATATTGCTGGTAGTATGTTGTTGCATTTTTTAATATAAAATAAACATTAACATAGTAATTTCAGTACACATTTTTCTTGATAAAATTACCAGAACTAGCAAGTAGAAAACAAAAATCTGGACTAAACATGCTCTTGTGCTTAAAGATACATATCTTTCAAAGTTTTGCAGGACCCAACTAGCTTAGGTTTCACTATTAGAAGTGTCTTAGATATTTAATGTCTGTGTGCCACAGACTTTCAGGAAGAGTTAATCTGTTACCCAAAAATATATGCGATTCTAACATTTCCTTTATCACAGAGATGTAACTCTTTACATTATAGTAACATTCCAGTAAGACAGCATCCAGCTGGGATGCAAAATAATCTTTTCTTCTCTTTATTTCTAAGATTGGAATTAATCTCTGCATTAGATACTGTCAGAATTTATTTTGGGGATTAAATTTGCTCAAAGTCTTTGTTCATAGGAAATTCAGCTTGTGATACAGACATGACACTAAGCATTGTCATAAGCTAATAAAAAGACAGAGATAATAAGGACCAAATCATTAAAAACCAAATTTCAAAGGTGAAATTCCCTCTGCCTGCAAATTTTCTTTTTCTCTTCCCTTTTCCCTTGTACCCTTTCTGCTCTACTTTTGGATTCAAACGCATTCCTTCACCATGTTATTTTAACGAGTCAATGAAGACCTGATAACCCCCTTCCTTTGCTAAGGAGACGGAAGAACTAATTGCTTTTTGTTCACTATCTTGGCTGATGGGTGAGAAACTAAAACCCAATTCATCCAGTAATTGCTACGTTCAGGAAAAACAGCATCAAAGCCTTCATGCGTTTTACTGTTGTCTCTTGGGAAGGCTCATGTCTAATTCTTATGCTGATAGGGCTCATAATATAGTCCTCTGACTCTTCTATTTGCTCCTGCAATTACAAGGTTTCTTATTCCATTGTGCATATTCCTCTGAACTAAGATTAGCTTAACTGAGCTTCCTTTGAAAACCTGCCTACCCATCAAATGCATCAGGCCTAATGCATTCTGCAGCCACGCAAAATCAATGAACAGCACAATTTTCTGCTTCCTGCAATGATCAATAGGATTCACATAATGGGTGGAATATTTTTAATCATGACAGCCCAGCATCTAGCTGGCATAAATCTTCCTTGCATTATAACCTCTCCATTTCCCACTAGTGCAAATTTGCAGGTATTGAATAATATTTATGTAGCAGATACATTATGAAAAGCAATACAATTAGAACTTCACACTTCAGTGATGATAGGTTGAGATCCCAGAGGCTTGTTTCCTAGACAATGTACCGGCTTCCATATTCCAAATGCAATTTTTTTTTTTCTCCTGACACTATTATTTTTACTGAAATTTTATTTCCCTGAGTCAAATCTGACATAGTTCAGGAAAATCTGAATTCAGGCTGACCATAGCTAAGAATGAATACATTTCGATGAGAAAATAATCTGCCACCAATTGAGAAGTTACAGTCTCTGATGTGGCTTGCATTTCCACCTCTGTTCTGGCTCACCACATGGAGATGTAATAATCTCTACCTTGGCCACTCCTCCTCTAAAAATCCACAACGGAAGAGGAAAATCCACTGGCACCGTCCTCACTAACAGTGTGATCTGAGGCGCTCTTGCTTTTTACAGGCTGTAGTCAGCTAACATTGGTATTTGAGACTGAGAGAAAGGGGTAACTGCATTTCTTTAATGAGAGTCACAAATAAAGACAGAACTGCAATGCTAAATAGTCTACCAAAATTTGTAAGTTGTGTGCATATTTCTAATTTAGTGTTTTCTTGGGAAAAGTACAAAGGAGGTTTTGCCTGTGAAAGTGCAAAAAAGACTTAGGTGCCTAGAAAAAGTTTCTTAATTTTGAACATCAGGATTACCTCTGTGTCAGGATATAGCAGTGCCTTTTACTGCTCTTGGGTCTACAAACCTCAGCGTTTGCTGTTAACAGGAGAAGAGAGGAATGTCTGCAGTGTAAAGGCTTCAGAGGATGAAACACCAGCTGAATGTCTGCAAGTGCCTGAGACAAAACTCATCCTTCTGCCTGATTATGTACCTTGTGGTTCCACCACAAAATGAGAGCAAGCAAATTACCTGTTACACACTATAGCTATATAAATCTTAACAATCATGTTCTAGGAATGGATTAATTTTCACCATTTGTCCTTATGTTATAATCACAACCTCAAACATGGTTTAATGCCAAGCCCTTTTTTTTTTTTATCCTTTCCAGAGTGTCACAGGAATATCTTTATGATTCCTTGCACTCAGTGAGTCAGAATAATCATTCCCTGTTCCTCTGATCTTAGTGCAGAGGAGGTTTCACTGGGTATGAACAGAAACACCAGCCAAATGTGAACCACTTAAAACTTACACTGGTAAATAACATTCAAAGGAGTCAAAGCCTTGTGTCATTGCTCAAGTCTGACACTTGCTTTTGTCATAAAAATGAGAGATTGGCAGAGGACAGCAGAGTTTTAGACCATTCTTATAATAATTACAAAAATACAACTGAGAAAAGCCAAGAATACATGATAGATGCTACATTACTAAACTATCACAACTGTAATTGTCTGCATTATTTGCAGAGGTTTAGAAGGAAAGATTCTCTCCTTCTCCCTAATTTTTGTGGGATTTTTCTAAAGGACAAAGTATTACCTTGCAACTTAAAGTGAAGACACATGAATGTAATTACTCAATGTAGCTACAGCATTATAGAATAAGCCCATTAAACATTACAGAAAGCATAAAGCTTTTTTCTAATTATTTTTTAACATCAACATGGGGGGGAAAAAGAGAAAGAGACAAATTCAGTGGTGGGTTCTGTTGTTACTTCTAAATTCTCAGCTGAAATCTAGAATGAGAATTGAAAAGCCTCAGAGCCTTTTTAATGGGAACATTGAATCACAACTTTACAACTTCAAAGTCTTTCTTGCAAGCAAATGTACTTCCTGGTCAACAGCCCATATTTGAAACTGGTGATTCAGTGCTAGTTGTTGGCACATAGCATGGGAAAGAGAACCTGACTGAGCCATGTCTCCAGACTGGGCACAGATGAGGGCCACATGGCCACAGGAATCCACAAGGAATTAAATAGGCAGGTCTTAATACAATAAAGTTAGATTCCTGCAAATCATATTGACTGCTTGTCAGTATATTTAATTTATATTATGGTACGAATATATGGTATTTCATCACTCATTGTCTGTTTTTCTCCAAAAGCTCTTTTCTGTAAGTCAGGGTAATTTTTAACATGAGAAATGACATACACACCATACTAACAAGAAGAAACACAGCTGATTGCCAATATAAAGATCATCCTGATCACTTACTACAGATACTTAGGCTAGGATGGTGGTCAGGCATTTCCTGATGTAATTAAATGACTGATCCTTCCTGATCTTAGCATTTGCAAATTAATAACTCCAGACAGGACCAAGATGATAAAATCTACACATTTGTTAACAGCAACAAAAACTTTCTACAATTTTAACTAATAAACTGTATAAGAAAGGGGCAAGATTAACACCTTTTATATGAAAGGTCTTAAGGTCTGCACACTGTCATTTATTATACTCTGTAGATATGGCTTCAAGTACTAATAGCACTTAGAAAGTTATACATGGTAATACGGTGTGAAATGGACCCCAAAGAGGGACAGTGCTGGAGAGCACTCCGACTTCTGTGGGCTGCATGTTTGTTGTTGGAGTTTATAATTAATGCGTTGTCTCCGTACGGGTTTGAGTTTGGCGAATTTCTGTATCCCTTCCCTGCTGCGCAGTTCCTACACCCCCCATGCTCATTCCTGTTTTTCCTTTGCGGTATTTGCTAGTGAGCCATGGCACTAGGAGGCATCGGTGCCATCTCTCCCGGGCCGAACCCGTCCCACCCGGGCACATCCCCTGCCCTGGGGGTGCCCGACTACATCTGCCACCATCAGTGGCTGCTGCCACTGCCATCACTCAGTGGCAGCGCCTTGGCCCCTCGCCACCGCCAAGCAGCGCTGCTGCACCTGCGCCGTGCGGCACGGGTGGCGGCCACGAGTGGCGCACCGGGCCACAGTGTCCGGGACCCGCAGTCAGGTCTGAGCTCGGATGGCACCTCACAGGGATGCCGTCCATGCCTGCGCTGCCGGCAGTCTGCTGGAAATGCTCCTGGCTCTTCTGACCATCCTGCCCCGATCCTAGAGCCCCTGACGGTCAGTTCTCCTGTCACGTGATGAGTGTTTCCCCATTGGCCATTATTATTATTAGTTGAGTTGTCAGTTATCCAGTTTACCCCTCCCCTCACCCAATCACGTCCAAGTTCCAGAGCCCTCCCCTCAGACCACCTCCCTCTGTTCTTATTGGGTGTTTAACGGTTACTGACATATGCTTCACCCAATCCCTTTTGAATTTCTGCGCCATTTCAAGCTGCTACCCACACAGACTCCTTATAAGTTGATTCCACCAGTAATAAAGTGCTTTCTGGTTCACCGTCACGCGGTGTGTGGGTGTTCTTTGGAGAGCCGTTCCCCCCACGGTCAGTTTCCATTAGTTATATGTCCTTTACAACAATATCCAATTTCAACTTCATATCCTGTTACCATTTAGCTCACTAAATCATTCATGAATCCATGAACACGTACAAATACATACACAGACATATACATAGTTATCTGGGCTACAAACATACTAAAAAAATTATATATGTCTGCCTTCTTTCAGTTTAATTTACTATGTAAGCTTTGTAATGCACTAGTTTCCTCTTACCATCAAGAAAAAAAAAAAAAGTTTAAAAAAAAGTCTAGATTAATACGTTAAAATACATTGCTAGCATCATTTCTTCTCTTCATGCTCCAAGTAATCAAAATGTTTCACCCTCTTTTATGTTGCACATTAATTGAGGTTCCATCGGAGCTGGAGAGCCACAGTCTAGACAATACAAAACACCACACAGAAATGACAGTGCCTGCTGAAAAGACTTTATGTTCTGGTAGTCCTTTTTGTCATTATAACTAATTATGTAGGACCAAATAAGCCTGCAATATTAACTCAGCACTCAGGGGTTCCTAGAAATGGATGCTCCCTGTGATGCTGTGGATATTACAAAATGCAGTTTCACAGTTTTGTTGTCAGCAGGGTCGTGGTCTATTAAGTACTGTCAAGTAGGAGAAAGGAAAGGAAAAAGAAAAGCAAGTTTTGGTGGTATAGCTTAGCTCTCACTAGAACTTCCAACTGCTTTTCATTTTTATTATAATTTGTTCCTAGATAATGATGTATGGTCAAAAAGAAATTTCACTGTCTATGACCAACTAGCTCACTTTACAACCAATCTCAATATACCGGGGGCAGGGAGAAGTTCTTTTAGGGACTAGAAAATTTCCTGTGAACACTGTTCAATAAGAGTTTCCAAAAAACATTAACAGTTAAAAAACAAACGAACAAACAAACAAACAAAAAACCCCAACAAATCTTGGTGGGGGAAAAAAAAGGCAATATTAAATATTTTCTATGTATATTTTTTTCAGATTGCTGTAAGAGTCTTTGTATCCAAATAAAACTGTTTTCCAGGATTTTTTTTTTTTTTTAATAAAAGTCATGTTCTGGAATCCCAGAAACATACTTTTCTTGATTGAAGATGTTTTTTTGAAGAAAAAATCATTATTGTCGATAACACAAAAACATATAAAACTATGCAGACTATTGAGAAATAATTACTTTCTCCTTCTTAGATTTATTGCCTTTGACAGACTTTAAGCTGCACTTCCAGTAGTTTCCAAGCAAGTAGCGGGTTTCTGTTGCACTGGCATTATCAGGAGTGTTATTTTGTTATTGATGATACTTTCTATTGAATGCCAAAAATTATGTTCATTCTTACTGAGCATGAGATTCACTAATAATCTGAAAGAAAATTTATTTCTTCTGATGGTACATCTGTAATGCAACAGCAATTGTACTTGGTGTTAAATAACCACAATGTTGCCAATTTCCCAGTTTCCTTTTCCTGTTCCATGTCAGTAGATGAAGCTATGCTTTCACTTGCTTTGAGAATTTTTGGAAAGTGAGAAGCTATGAAACAGATCCACAGCTACATCACAGTTTTGCACGGTGTATTATACAAAGATTTTTACATTTGTAAATCAGATCAATTTCCCATAGAAGCTACTCAAGAGTTAACTAGAGACTCTGCCACTCCATTCTTTCGTGGCCATTTTTGGGGAGGAAGAGGTCATTTGCTGCTACAAGTGAAAAACCATCTAAATTTACAAAGCTCCTTGCTGACATTGGTAGGCTTTGTTCACAGTGCTCCAATGGATTTTAAATCAAGCAGGCAAAGAAATTTCTCTGAAGTTCAAGAATATGTGTGCCACAATTCTGGGACAAGAAAAGGACAGCAAATGCCTTCATTCCTCTGTTAACCACAGTTTTGTGTCAGACCTACCATTTATTAAATTCCAACATAGTTTTATCACCCAGTGGCTTCCATCCACACACTGTTTCCTTGTACATCTGCAATGCCAGTTTCTGTTCTCCTTGCTGAGCACATCCCTTTCCTCTGGCATCTGCCCTGCCTCAACAAGCCAGTCATAACTGTTTCTAGGAAATCATGGTAATGCTGAGAGGAACACTGTTCCTGTGCCTTGCCTGCCCATTGGAATAAACAAGCTGAGGTTCAGCCTGGCAAGCAGAGCCAGGAGCTGATTGTTCAGCTCTGGCGTTTTACATTTTCATACATTAGCAAAGCATCTATAAATAGCCTTTGAGGAACATAAACACTTTAGTATAATGGGATTCATGTTTAATATGGGCAATGACTTCCCTTCCCTTAGGATCGCAATTAAAATGTTTAGACAAAATTAAACTGCTTCTTGGGAAGATACAATGATGCAGAGCACAATATTTAACAAACTCCCAGTGCCTGACAGAAAATGGTACTTTGCAATCAAGCTCTAAAAGAGGGGACAACGTAGCCGTTTATTATAGCTATGTGTGCTGACAAAATATGGGCATCTGAACACCAGAATCACAGAAGCTCATAGAAAAAGAGGAATTTCTAAAGAAACTGACATTACTTTTTTCTGAAAAACAAATAAGAAGTTGTCTGAGGCAAGTCTGGGACACGTTTTCATTATTAACTTGCATCATGTTATTAGCTTTGGCAAGACAGTTTTTCATGTACAGAGCAGTTTGATAGAAATTGCTGTCTACCTACTCTTTGAAAGAAATAGGTTTTAATCACAATACTCTCTATCCTTGTAAGATACTTGGCTCTGGTTGCAAAGCTTTTCTGCAGAGCTCAAGAAGGGAGGAAAGATACATTTTCATGAAGCTCCAGTTAATCCAGAAGCTAATCAGGGATTATTTAGCCCTTGGCACAAATGGGAAAATCTCTGGGCAGCTCTCACTTGTGCCCTTTTCCAGTCCTCAACAACTGCTTGTTATGACGTATCCAGATTCAGATAACATTTTAGGAAGATAACTAGGAGCTGCTTTTCCTCTTTGCTACCCCTGCATTAAAGAAGTTTAGGAGAGGGTGTTACAACACAAATTTCCTAAAACCCCTTTTATTCCAGAAAATGAGTGGCAGGAGATGGTCTAAGAACAAGCACAAGTCCCCCAAATTCATCAGAGAGTCAAGAAAAAATGAACTATATTGGACCAACTTAAAAGAACTAGTTCATATTTTCCAATCCTTACTTGAAATCATCTGTTATTTAGTCACAAAAGTTATCTACTATTCAACTTGTACTATTTATTTAGTTTTAAGCTTCTTATTCTGGTCATTCTAAAGTACACTTTTTCTTTATTGCTAGGAGGATTAAAATTTTACATTTCATTGCTATTATTGGGTCCAAGTGTGCAACAATTTATGATTGTTGAGAACATAATCATGCTGAGGTTATTGATCTCAGAAATTCTTGCAATTTCAGATTCTGAGTTTTGTCTGTGCTACTGCCAAGACCTAATGAGAAGAAGAAACAGACACAGAAAATGAAGATATTTCTGGTTTACCAGACTATTTTAACCTAAGCACTATGTTGAAAAACTATAGTCTTCGTACTACAAACAAAGGATTTCAGGAGCTGTTGATTTCTTTTGTTAATATTGTCATTCTGTCAAAATCTATACTGCCCTGGAGGTGCATACTTAACACTCAATGGAAATCTGTGATTCTATAATGCTTTTCTGTTTCCACGTCTTTGCTAATCTTGGCTGCAGTCATTTCATGCTGTGTGCAACCTGTCATTATGTAGCTGAGGTTTCTGTCATTACACATCCTTCTTTAATTAATGTGTATGGCCATGGTGAGATACATTCCCAGTGCCAGCTTATGATTGACTGCCACGTGCACTGACCATGTTGACCTCAGTTAAATTTCCTTTCCAGCTCTTAAATGTCAGAATGTTCATAACGTGCTGGAGCCTTGGAAGTACAATGACGGTTTTTTTGCAATTTTGGCTATCTTGGTTTCATTAGAACTAGAAGCTGACATTTCCCTCTGTCTTGGTTTGAGGGGAAAAAAAGTCTAAGATGTTTATTCACAAGAGGGGGAGGGGACTTCTTCCTCAAATAATCACGCCACTCTTTATCAAATTTAAGAAAAGGAACTTTAATACAAGAAGGGTAACTGTTCTTAACTGCTATATATTTATCTATATATATCTATATATGTCAAAACTGCTTCCCCAACACCACAAAAGAAGAAAGCAACAAAAAAACCCCTAAAAACCACAACCCCCACACACCGCAGATCTTCTCCTGGAGAAGAGTTGTACTTATGAGCAGTCACAACCCGGCTGGCAGCAGGATGAGTTAACTCTGTCTCTCTCTCTGTAGTCCCGGGGCAGGCTGTGAGAGTGAGCAGTCCCGGCAGGCGGGCTGTGAGGGCCGAGCAGTCCCGGCAGGCGGGCTGGCTGGAGCAGGAGCCGGGATTCCAGGTGCAGGAACTAGGAGAACAGCCGTGGTGAGGAGGAAAGAAATGCCTCACCCAGAAAAGCAGCAGCCAGCAGTGCCGGGGCAGCGAGGGGCAGGAGCAGGAGCGAAGAACCGTCCCGACGGGTGGCCAATAGTAGCCACGAGACAGCTTCCTCTGAACCCCAGCACCCACACACAGAGAGACCCCGATCTTGCGTTCCGCCCAGCCACTAATAGAAAAGTGTCACCAGAAACAAAAGGGACAACGATCAACAGTCAGCTACTTCCTTTGTTAACTGCTGGGCTTGGGCTGTTAGTGGCAGGGCAGAGAATTTACATAATAATTCCAAACTACAACACCCTCCTGCACATGTCAGCTGTGTTAGCTTCTTGCCGATCTGTCATGACACCACACTGTGTGGAACACCGATGCAGCTCGAAACCTGAGATTAAACACAGCTACACAGTCCATGTGTTCGCAGAGCTATATCGACCTCCCACTCCCCCTCTCAACCCCGCCCTGTGCTGCAATCAGCATTGATAAGATCACAGAAACAGAGCCTGTGTCAAACTAGGCTATGTTCAGTCTGATATGAATATTCTGCTTGTTATAACTCATCGTGATACTCCACATCCAATTTATGCTGGCACCGTGCCCTTGTGGCCAGAGGGGGAACTCCTGCACTGCCATCTAGGAAGGGCTCAGTGGTCTCTGAGTGCTTGATCTACCACATCAAACCGTCTCGTGTTCTTGCATTAAATCTTCAAAAGGGCAGCATTTTAAACTGTGATGTTGTGGAGACACTTTTATCTTTGCTTTGTTTTACAAGCCTTAGATAATTTCCTTGTTTGAATTGGCCTTTAAAATACCTGTTAGAATATGGCACAACTTTTAATTCTCACAAAATAAAACAAAATAGAAAAACCCCAGCAAGACACAACTGCTTCAGATTTCTGGAGTCACTTAAAAGCCATAGAACTTTTCTTCTTCCTAGTATACAAAAATGAAAAATCTGTACCATCTATGAAGGTAAAAGGCAATAAACAAAATATTTAAACTAGCAGGTCAATAGATCCCTAACTAAAAATACTGAAGAATCATTAAAAATTAAAACCTCCATTTTGAAATAAGTAAATATCTATATAATACGTTCACATTCTGTAATATCTTAGGCTTTGTTCAAGTGCACAATGCATCCCTTCTTCCTCAAGATTTTTCAAAAAATATCTTAAAAATCTTAGTAGACCAGACAAGCTCTTGTTTGTTTGGTTGGTTGGTGTTAGTGAGGTTTTTTGTTGTTGTTGTTGTTTTCCATTCTGGAAATGTATGCAACTTGTATTACAAACACTTTTGTAAACTCAATCATGAAACACTTTTCATTTTCTGTGAATAAATGCATATAAAAATACAACAATGAATTCTGAGGACAAAAAGTATTAAAACTACATCCATGCTCTCATAGTGCATGTATTTTGAACATATTTCTAAAAATACTTAAAGGATTACACAATCTCAGTCATTCTGCAGTCTTCATTAGCAGAGAAGAAAGATTCTGCATGAGTACAAGTAACAATCTGAATTGTGAATCAAAACAAAATAATTATGTAATAAAAGGAACTCTGCAGCTTGCTCATAATACAGTTCAGGTGGTCACTGGGTACACAACTTCCTTAGGTCTACTGAATATCCCTGAAGTTCTGCAACTTCCAAGTTTTATGGGCTAAGATTCAGGGATTTCAGAACACAGATCTGGGACAGCAGGAGCAGCGGTAAATTTAAGACCAGAATCCTTCCGAGTTGTAGCTGTAACCTGTTCGATCTGATCACTGTCAATTTTATACAAAATACATGAGCAAATGAGCACATATGCTACCAGTCCCTTCCAAAGCAATCCCTGACGGAAACACAGGGCTGTTTGGTGAGGTACAATGTGAATACTGCCATAGGCTGTAAAGACAGGATTTGCTTGGGTTACCATGAATT
>JAWWEV010000172.1:29979583-30048335 GCA_035583235.1 Hafferia zeledoni
CAGGGCTGTTTGGTGAGGTACAATGTGAATACTGCCATAGGCTGTAAAGACAGGATTTGCTTGGGTTACCATGAATTTTCTCTGAAAACTTGTTGTGTAGAATTTGTGGTAGGAATTTACTATCTACAAAACTCCTAAACATGCTATAAAACAACAGTCTTTATTATAGAAACCACAAAATACAAAATTGTGAAGGATCCTCCAAAACCATAGCTTCCATGATGTTTCTATTTTTTATGATGCTTTAAAAAAATATAGGTGTTCTCCAATAAATCTTTATAAAGAGACAGTAATTATTTTTTAAAACTATTGCAAGACAGGTGGGATATTTCTCTAATTAAAGAAGATTATTTTGAAATCATTAGACCTAAAAATGTATATTGTGCATATATAATTTCATTTATTCTAAAAATGTATTTTTATGCTAAATAAGACAAATAAGCTAAATATGCTAAATAAGCTAAGAGGGAATTTGCATGCCTGTTAAATTAAGTGTATTACTGCCATGTTTTGGTTTTGGGGGTTTTTGGTTTGTTTGTTTGTTTGTTTGTTTGTTTGTTTCCCCCCCCCCGAGCAATATCTACAAAAAAGAATGCTATCTCTTGAAGTTCCACATTACTTTAGAAACAGCATCTGTCTTTGGTCATTCATGATAACCTAATCATCTAAAGAGGCACTTTGGTCTTTACAGTCTACATTCTTAAACAAAGAAATATACAGATGTAGTTTCAAACAGCTTGGATCCTTTATGAACAGAGAACAATATGCTACTAAAATCTGAACAACGAAAAGAAGCCTCATATTGTAAAGATTTTTTTTCCATATTACAGGAAGTAACTTTTCCAATATTAGTTTAAAATTTAAGATTAAAATAATATTTGGTCAGGGGTCATGCTCAGGCTGGGAGTGATCACAATGCTTCTAAGTGAGTGTTGGGATGGGGGTGTGATAACACTGTCCGTCCCACTGGTGCATGGAGAGCATGACTCATCACACCATCCACGTTCTTTGAGACAAAAACAGATGGGAAAAGAAAAAATGAAAAGCAGGGCACAGTGAAAGTGAGATGGCTTTCTAAAAGGAGTAAACTGTGACTGTCAAATGTATTAATATTTCTTAACATTGCCTCTCCAAATTAGCAACTGTGTTTGGTTGCTATAGGTACAAGATGCAATCAGGAATCCGAGAGAAGGCAAAGCAAACAAAAGGAGGTGAGTTATTGCAGCACCAACAAGCCTAGAGGTGTCACAATTGTATGGGAGAATGGAAGGAAGGCACAAAATTCCTTGATAAAGATGTGTGCTGTACTATGTCAGTATTGGCAAACAGCTGTGTTAAAACATTTCTCTCAAGCCGGGGGTTACACTCCTCACTGTGGCAGGACCAGAGTGTTCAGTGTTTGGAGACGGACCTCACAGTGATATGTAACATGGCTTAATAGGTGTAGATTTGACAGGAATTAAGGCATTAAGTTAAAACAAACCATTTCAGAAAAGACTACTGCTAACAAAATACTGCAAAGTTCTTACAGAAAATACTGGGCTAATGTTTTTGAATGAGTCATGACAGTCCTCTAAGTAAAGCATGTCTTCCTAATGGCCCCTAGATGATGTAGTAATTCTTAGAGTCAGTGCACATATTTGGGTGACGAGCAATCATAACTGCAAAGTATATGTTGTTTTCTGACAAAGTAGAAATATAATTTTCTTCAATTTTATGTTCTGCAAGAGTGACCCTCCTTCCAAGAGCTTGATTTTAACAGAAAAGGACCTTTCTTTTGCTTCTTGGGTTCCCCCTCAGCCCCCCAAAAGGAAACGAAGTCTAACTAATTTTGAATCATTGAATCATGGTTTGCACTTTTTCTAATAGTCATGCCACACCTAAAACCTATGGGTCTGACTAGGTTCTCTACCTGTTGCTTGCAAAACAATTAGGCCATAGTTGTTTCTGTCCCTACAAACTGTAAGGTTAACCTATGTCCTGTGATCATATTATCTATATCTTGAAGATAGGTGAGGAAACTGAAAACTGTCTTCAGATGGTCAGCAGAAATCTCTCCTAATGGAGGAGAACAATGCAGATGGTCAAACTCTGGGACTCCACTTCAGCAAAGAGAAGTGGCAGTGATGGAAACAATCTATTCCTGTAACCATGTATCATTTCAAAATTCAAACTTCTTGCTCTGGCCAGAGAGCAAAGAAACAGCTCTGATTCTGAGGAAAGGTCTGAGCTAAGAGTCAGGAGGCTCTTCTGCTTCCTTCATGTTTGTACAGAGTCAAACTCTGACAGAAGGTACAGTCTAAACCTGTCCCAGCCTCCAGATGCAAAGGGAATGATATAACACTAGATAAAATCTAACATGAGCCATAAATACAGTCCTCTCATAAAATTTTAAGAAGTGGAGAATAACACCGCCAGAGAAGACTGAAAAAGAAAAGTTAAGGTGTATATAGAAGTAGTAACAGACTATGGATAAAATACATAAAATTGTACCACATATGAAAGGGTTCTACGTATTTACATGTTTTGTTTCTAAAGGTCAGAGGTGTTAAAAATCAGAGAAAGAACCTTTCCAATATGTGCATTAAATTTTTATTTTTTGAAGGCAAGAATTACTTAATTCTATTATTAAAACATTAATAGTGCTGTTTACTTATTGTGTAAATGTTGGTCTGCTTGCACTAGCATAGCATTCATAAGGATAACAGTTTTGAACTCCCAGTGATTGCACTTAATATTGCATCTACTCAACTGCAAAGCCAGAACTTACATTGTTTTTTTTTCAGTCAGAGAATACTTTGGGCAAAAATCAAGTAATGAGGATTTATAAGAATGGAATTTTAGTTCACCAAAATTACTCGAAACTACAATACAGATGTGATTTTCAGTCAGGTGTTGATCCTGTGTTTTCTTCACAGTCTTCAGAGAGACATTTCTCTTTGCTTAAATCAGCATGAAAGTACTTCTATTATTTGGACATTACTCTGGACACTACATTTCCCCATCACTTCTTGAGGTTATAACCTGACTTGCCCTTTGTTTCAGATGATGAACTTCAAGCACTGAAGTGTAATTTACTTTGATATCCAGCCTTTCTGTGGGCAATCACCACCCCACAGAAATTTGTGGGACAGACTGCGTGTTGATGTAAACAAAGGTGATAATTGATTAGAAAGGCTGCAAGTGCTGCTCTTATTCAAGGTTCCCTAAAAAGGGAGTGTGAAAGTTGTATGGAAAATACTTTTCAGCTATGCTCTCTGTCCTGCAGCAATTCTGGGAGCATTTCTGTTCAAGTGAACATCCAAAGAACTGGCTTTTTTTTTATTTTTTATTTTTTTATTTTGTTAATTTCTCTTCTAGTAGCATCACAAAAAGTGAGGTTAGGCTCACAACAGATCTGTTTTCCTTTATAACTGGTATGCTATAGATTTTCTTGAAAGAATTGTCCTAGGAAGGAAAGAGACACATGGAGGTGGTTTCCTAATTGGTTAAATAGAATTGGACCAGGGTTGGAAAAATAGATGCTTTTCCCCATCACTGACATCCTATCACTGACTTAGACAAGTCAGTTAATATATGTGCACTCTGCCGAGTCAAGAGAAGAAGTGCAAGGCCCATCAACCACAGGTGTTCCTTCTGTACTATCGACTTCAACTCATCTTCTGCAGCACTAGTGCAGTGTGGTGATGAAATATCCCTCCATCACTTGCTACAGTGAATCTAATGGATTTTTTTCTTCTCTAGGAAAGTCATTAGACACCCTGCTATATTTGTTGGCAACTGAGATACAACTATATCCAGGTCTTTTTGTCCTCAACCTGTGACAACTCAAAAAAAGGAGCCAGTGAAGGTGGCCTAGGCTTTGCTCCCCCAAAGTCCCATAACCCAGGACTATTTTTCAATATAGGTATTCCTATTAGTAAAGGAGTGAAAAAGTTCCCTTATGTGTCTCTTCTCCACCCGTCATACACTTCCACAGACCTCAGATTCTCTATGTAAAAGCAGCAAGACACTATTTTTGATACAGCCTTTAAGGTTTTAGCTAACATAAATAAAAATTGGGAAGATTAATATATTTTACACAGGAGCAGGGGACTGAAGATGGGAAATCTATAACAAAAATATGCAGGAAGAATATGCTTGCTTATTTTATTATTTCCTGGGGGTTGCTGCTCTCCTCCCTTCCACTCCATCAGTACATAAATTATGCTTGTGACTCGTTACAACCATTGAATACCAAATCTCCTGCCGCCTTCCTTCTTATGTAGATCATGAGTTAGAGGAACAATAATAGCCACGTTCTTAGGCTGTAATAGCAACATTTAGAGGTATTTGTCTTTTCCGTTTTCTGACAGATCCATTACCAGTTCATTAGCCTTTAGTGGGTAGAGACATTCCGTAAACAAATGAAAGTAACTCCATTTAAGAGCTAGTGAGCTAAATACAGCTCTACCGCTTAGCCTGCTAATTATATGGAGTGTTGCGAGTGCACACTGAAACAGATCCATCCTTTTGCTGCAATTTGAAAATGTCTCATCTTAAAATTTCCAAGAGGTAAAACACAAAAATTACCTTTCTTTGTGAGAGTGTCAGTGGCTACAAAGAGGTGAAATAAAAAAGCAGTCCAGGAGAGTTTGTGCTGCTCTAACTTGCGTAAGTTTAGCAAGGATAAGGAATATGTACTTTAAATTAAAAAGATCATTATATTCCTCTTCCATTATATTCCTCCGTTAAGGTGACAGACTACTCCAAGTATTACAAAAGCATACTAGTTTAAAGGCCAATCTCTTCTAATTTTTAAGCATAAAAAGATTTTTAAAATACAGACAGAAGGAGTGGCCCAAGGAAGTCCAGTCTTCACATGTGTGATAAAAGTTATTCTGGAATTAAAAATTCTAGAAAAAAAATCTAGTATTAAAAAAACCCCAATCACCATACCAAGCAACAGGATACAACATTCCTTGTGACTCTCCACCTCTTTTCATTCAGATGACATTCAAGTTTCCATAGAGAAATTGGGAAGCTGATTAACTTCTAGTTGTAATAGATGAATTAACATAGTACTTTAACAATAACCTCTTTAGGGTAGCTACATGTTAAGTAAATTTAAGTTCATCAACATAATGGGACTTTACCTTGCCTGGAACAGAGGTAAAACGAACTTTACCTTCTTCAGCTAGTGCACAAGTCAGCAGAAACACAATTTCCGTAATAGAAATGCAATTGGCACATAAAGCTAAGCCCTTACTGCTGAAGATAGCCACATCCTTTTCCTTTTTTCAGTATTTTTCTTACAAGAAGTAAGTTGCCATGCCCCATCTGGACAGTAAACCAGATTGCTTCTCAGAGTTTTAACAAAGAGGCATATTTCCTTAAGTCATTAAGAGTAAGGTAGTTCCTATCCAGAGCTAATCTAAGACTGACTCAAAATTAAATAAATGTCAAGAAATTGCAAGCACTCTTTTAACATAACTGTCTGTGTTTGAGATGAAGTTGGAGGCAAGAATAATGATTCAACATGAGGAACCTAAGCTTTTTCAGAAGACTGAATAGTGTTGTTGGTGCAGATGCTGGCTGTACTTTGACAAAGAATGATGTAAATGTCAGAGATACACATTTTGGGAAGTTATGTTATTGCAGGGTCCTGTTGTAAAGATGCTTTTAAGAAGCTGTTGTCTCTTTTCCTAATTGATCACAGGAAGTACATCTCTTGAAGAAGCAGTGAGAGCTGGGATCAATGACAGGCTAGTTTAATGCAGCTCTTAACAACAACCTGCAGAGATTAGGAGGCTGTCAGAAAGATAACACTGGAGATTTATAGATTGTTTTCTGAAGCCATTCTCAGCTCTCGTGGGTGCTCTGTTATGTTTCTCTGTGCTTGGATATGTAATATGTACTCCCCTTATAGATCCAAGATGTAGTTCTCATTTATGAAGAAAATAGTATTGCACCTTTATGTGCTGCTCAACTCATAACACCCTGGAAGAGCAGAAAGGTGGGTGTCTGGAAGCCAAGTCAGTTAAGTAGTTAGAAAGGCTCAGGGAAATTTGAGTTATAGCTGCAGTTTCTTCTGTCACTTGAGTAGGGAATAATGGGCCTAATTCAGCTACTGTAACAACCACGAAATCGATGGAGCAGCATTATCAACAAATGAGCCCCCTGTGTGCTGAGTCGGGGCTCAGGTGCTGCAGTGTTTGGGTTTGAAGGTCCAGCTCTGAAAGGCACTTGGGGGCCTTGGGGAGGGGCTCCACTCCATCAGAGGAAGAAGAGTGCCTCTTCTCTCACATTTGTAGTTGGAAAGAGGTCAGACTGAAGTGTGCCAAACTGAAGGGCAAATAAAAGGTGCTCTGCAGACACAAGAAGGGAGCAGTACCATTGATTTTTATGGAATTAGGCTACCCTGTACTAGCTGAGGATCCAGTCCCCTTCCCTCTGACTGAATAAGCCAACAACTCTGTTAAAATTTCACTGAGCTCTCCCCAGCCTGTTTGACATCTATGTAGCTGCCTTTCAGAGAAAAATTTTTATTTATTGGATTTGCCTATTGTAACTTTGAAGACATTGCATCTTTTATCTAATATGAATTAGACAAGACTATTTCTTGTAATTATTCCTGAAGATCATGTCACTTGCCGGTACTTGGAACAGTGCAAAGTAAAAATGAATTATCTGAATGGTCACTATTTGAACAGAGGGCACTCTGGTCTAGGGAGAAGAGAAATTCTGGACATGCAGGGAAAGGTTACTCCCTGAAAAGCATATAAATTGTTAAGATGAAACCAGTTAAACACTCCTTAAAGGAATATTAGGAAGACTTTCCTATGACTTTTGCTTTGTTTTATTATTGTAAATCAGGAATGGAGAGACCATTAAGATGGAAGTAATGTAAGTAATGTATTCATCAATCTCAGCCCACAGATTAATCTACACTTTTCCAGCTCTGCAGAGGACCTGCCATCATTTTCATAAATAGATGACAAGGACAAAGATGGACAAAGCTAATTAATTTAGTTTCTCACGAGTTTGGTGCAGTTTAGAAGGAGATGACTTGAAACAAACTACAGGATCTCAAGATATATAGCAGTTAAAGTGGGTTGCAGGGATTTCTTCTCTACAGTGAAGCCCTTGACAGCAACACACTGGCCAGCAGCAAGAAGTTCCTTTTTACTGGTGGGTCTGGAGGTTGTGTTCATGGCCTATGTGTTGTTAGCTTCAGGTTTAAATGTATTTGTTTAGGAAAAGAATACTGAAAGTTACCTGTGCCAGTCAATAAATGAGGTAGCTCCTATTCCATAATTCTGTTAATTACCAGTTTGCACATGTGTCATTATTGCTTTTTTTGCCAATGTGCCTAATAGGACAAGCGTGGGACTGTCACCAATTAAAGAACTTGACAGTAATTTCAAAAATCTAACACAACCTAAGGAATTGCTTCAAACCTCTGCATGGAATTTGGAGTCTATTTCAATTAGAGTAGAGAAAAAGTGAGGAAAAGACATTTAAATACTGTGTTTTTTCATATGTTTTATTATTAAGTGTTGAATTGAGTAGGGGCACCCAAACTAAAGTGCACCTGGAGGAAAGAAGTGAGTCAGTGAGATTCATAGCTTACAGCAAAGGAACCTAATTGTATGGACTAAATGTGCAGGACAGTTGTTTCCCCATACTGTCATTTGGATTAGTTTTCAGGCATGCACCTTACAAAGGTAACATTTTGATCTGTGAAATAGACACTACACAGTACTGAAGAAACTAAATCTATGAAGTTATTAGCTTTAAAAACCAATCTGTGTGTGTCATAATGCGCTTGAGAGAAGAGGTAACAGAAAAGAATGAAACCAGTGGCCATCAGAAAACTGTTCTCATCCTTATACTTGCCAGTATGCTTTCTGCAGACCACTAGGAGACAGTAAAAATGCACGTGGAATACTGAAAAATATAGGGAAATTCTACCATTTGTGTGTGTCATGGTTTAATCCCAGCCAGCAACTCAGCCCATACAGCCACTCGCTCACGCTGTGAGACAGGGGAGAGTCGAGTCAGAAGGGTGAGAGTGAGTCAAGGTGAAAAGTGGGCTAAGAGAAGGAGGACATTTTAACAGGTAAAAGTCACACATGCAAGCAAAACAAAACAGGAATTAATTCATTGCTTCCTGTGGGCAGGCAGGTGTTCAGCTGTTCCCAGGAAGCAGGGCCCCATCCCATTTAATGGTTACTTGGGAAGGTGGACGCCATCACTCCAACATCCGTCACTTCCTCTTTCTTCACTTCCTCACTTCCTCAGCAGTGTGTGCTGAGCATAATGCCAAGTGGTGTGGAATATCCCTTGGGTTAGCTGGGATCAGCTGTACCAGCTGTGTCCCCTCCCCAGCCTCCTCACTGGCAAGATGTGGGTGAGAAGCAGAAAAAGCTTTGACTCTGTAAACATTACTCAGCAATAAGTAACACCCTATATTACCACTTTATTATACACTGTTTCCAGCACAAACCCAAAACAAAGCTCTATACTTGCTACTGTGAAGAAAATGAACTCTCCTCAGGCCAAAATCAGCACAGTGTACAATCATGCAAATATGTCCAAACACAAATGTCTAACACATGTTGAATACTAGCGCCTCACAGCCTGAGCACTAACTGAAACGAACTAGATCAGATGCTACATTCATAAATATAAAACTAACAGTAAAAATGCATTAGATGACATCAAACATTGGGCAGATGCTTCCCACTTCTTTCAGATTTTTTAGAGGTGAAACAGAATATGGAACAGAGACCACAAAAAAAAAAAAAAACCCAAAACAAAAACAAAACAACTGAACAAAAACAAACCCAAAGCAACAAACAAAGAAACCAACAAAACAAAACCCAAGCCAACAAACAAAAGAACCCCTAAGACAACTAAGCCTGTTTCCCGTGTATAAACTATTGCCTTTAGAAAGATGTGAGTATTCAATAAAACTGAATTTTATATTAAGTGCTTGATAAAATCCATGTGGCAAACAGATCTGGAACAGGTGGGGTTTTTTTTCATCAGCCCTAGTTATATACTTAAAGATTAGGAAAGACTGCTGTAGAGCAGCTTGGAAAATGCAGTGAAAAAACTTTACATCCACACTATATTCATATGAATTTGGCATGAAAGAATTCTCCAAGACTAGATAAAAAAAGATATTGTGATTGTGAGAGCATCTGCCCAGGAACAGGCCCTGCATAACTGAATTAAAGCAGCAAGAAGTACCCTCTTGGAAATTTTAATGGGGGATTTCAATATTAAATGCAGTTTTAGTTTAAGACTATAAGATTATCATAAGGGTTACAGAAGGTAGAGAAATGCATGAGATCAAATAATCCATAAGAAGTTCAGAGATTTTTTTATAGTGAATTCAAATTAACAGTAATATTGAGGGGTTGTTAAAGCTCATTTTATGCAACAAAAGAAATAAAATATAGACCTGCATAAACTGATCTCTGGCTTAGAGTAGTAAGTATAACCAAGACAAAATAAGTACTTCTAATGCATTAGTTTATTGAAATTTTGTTGCTAGTATATACTAGCAACAAGTAACATGATCATACCCATCAAGTAGACTTTAACTGGCATGTTATGTCTATCAATAATGACTATCACTCATCCAATCTTTATAGCCTAGGGTAAAACTACTTTTGCCCTGTAGGCACTAGCGAGACCTAAACCTTCCCACCAATGCTAGCTGCAAAATCAAGCCTGTTTCCATCAAAACAAGAAAACAGGAAGGCATTGTTGCTTTGCTTTAAGTTTCTGTGACTCATCTGGGCTGCTCAAAATTAGACATGCTTATAATAGACTGTCAGCTGAGATGCCATTGAAGAATGAGAAATACATTTGGCCATTTGATGGCAGTGTTAAATTGTTCATCACAATGTCTTGGTTAGGTTCAGGTTTTGCTCTTAGGACCATACACATCTCTCGCATGCCTCCTTCTAGGGCTTTTGCTTCACAACACAAACCTTTTTTAATATATAGATAGTATGAAAAAAACCCCAAAACCACAAAGGCAAAAAACTGAGTATTAGGCACAGTATCAATTAATTTATCTGGAAGGTATTGGAAGTATTGCTACATAATATTTGTAGACATTTTGGTGGTTTGGATGACTTGAAGTCCCTAGTGTAACATTCTGGATTATTCTATCAAACAAAAAACCAACCCTTAAACAATCTGTAGTCAGCAAAATCCTTACAAAAAACCACAGCAATATTAAAGGAATCATTTTTTCTCCCCATCTCTAAAACCCTATGTATCAACCTGTAGCAAGAAATCGAGGAGGAGGAGGAAGATCCGCATTTCACTCTTGAATAGCTCAAAGATACAAACATTCAGGACTCCGGACCAGTTACTCGATCTGAACACACCACATTACGTAACAAAATAGCAATCATTCACTTCTAGACAGTGTCTGACTACATTTACAGCTCTAACCACTTTTTCAGCACAGTTCTGTTGAAGAAATGATTCAGAGGGAACAATTCGGTTGCATATTTTACTTTTTTGTTTGGTTGGGGTTTTTTTGAAATTTACAACACATTAATTTTTTCCCCTGTTTATTAATTGCACAGAATTAGAGATTAATCACCGCACAAAGAGACTCACATAACAGCCTGCAACACCTAAAAGAGAAGCTCTTGCATTGATAGCTCATGTTTGCACTGATCTCACCCTGCCTGAGGATTGCCAGGATTTTCTCAGCATGTAGGTGAATGCAGAAGCCCTTGCAGCAGCAGAGACAAGTTTTATCCCAGGCTATTCTTCAGTCATAATAATCCAAGCAACCAAAATTATTCTACAAACATCCTGAAGGTTAGAGGGTGCTCATTTTGGGCAACTTCCTCCAACATTCTCACTTGTCTCTAAATAAGTGACAACAAATCCACTGGTTTTTATCTACAGAAAGCTAGGAATAGCAAAAAATAGACCTCTCTGGCTTTTCAGTTTGGACAATGAATAGAGTGAACAAGAGTCTAATGATGAAAAGATAACTCCAAGTACATGATTTTGAGTTGGCTAATTTGGATCTGTGGTCATTATACCTCAGCTGGCTTCAAGACCCCCTTCCTGCTGACCTCTCACTCCTCCCTTCCCCAGGAAAAACAGGATGAAAAAAGCTCATGAGTGAAGATTATGACAGGGAGTTTGGTTACGCGTTACCATCAAGGCCAAACACATTCAGCTTAAGGAATATTACTTTCACTTATTGACAATCAAAATAGAGTTGGATAGCAAAAAAAAAAGAAACAGAACTTCCCCCCATCCCACTCTTTCATTCCCAACTCCTCTCTCCAGAGCAGCACAGGGTCAGCAGGGTTAGGGTCAGCACACAGCAGTACCTCTCTACAGCTCCTTTCTCCTCAGCATTGTCTCCTGCTCCAGCATGGTCTCCATGGGACACAGATCCCACAGGGTAAACTTTGTCTTGTATGGACTCCTCCCCATGGAACTCAGCTGCCTTAGGGTGCATCTCCCTGCTAAGCCACAGAGCCCTCCACAGCCTGTGAGGAGAGCCAGGAGACCTCTACTCCAGCACCTGCTTCTCCTCAGGCCTTAGTACTCACACTATCCTTTTCTTTTTAATTACTTTGGGCTTTCCCCCCTCACACTAGAGCATTGAGTTTTTGCCCTTTTTAAATCAGTGTCCCCTGAAGAAAAAGTACTCAGACATCCTCTGTAGTGAGGTTCCTGGGGCCAGCTGGAACCAGCCATGAGTGGTGGGGGCAGCCCTGGCATCCCCTCAAAAACCAAAATGTTGCCCTGGACACCCACCTCAGATTCATCCCAACAATACAGGCAACAAAGCAAGAGCTCCTAAAATCTAGTGCTTGGGAGCAGGACCCTTTGAAATAACCCAGGCCAGTGTTAGCAGTATTGCACCCATCTGGTAATAATTAGAGCCCTCGTTAAAGGGCAGACACATGACACAGGTGCTGTGGTTTTTTAACATAAACACTTTCTTTGAGGGAAGAAAAAGCCTTAAATGGTTGTGGTAGAGTAGGGATTGTGCTGAAGAGTGTTAACTTGTTCATGAGGAGGAAATGGCATTCTAACTTATAGTTCTTAATACCTTAGGTTTATTGACTTAAGCAACTCTTAGTCCATGAACATGGGTAGGGGAATATAATAATCAGTTTTCCCTTTTTGAATTTTTACTAAAATAAACCTCTGAATCCATCATGTTTCTGAATACCATCTGAATATTTGCCTCGTCCTACTGTCCACATTAAGTGGCCTGTAAAATTCAGCTGGAGTGATCTTTCTAGTTGATAGACTGTCTTCAGTTTTAGAGCTTTATTTTTTCCTGGAGCATCAGCTATAACCAGATAGCACACTGATCTCAAGCACTTGTGGTGAACATGGGAAGATATTGTAATCATATTAGCAGACCCTAAATAATTCAGAGCATTTTCTGGTAAAATGGTGCTGCAGGACAATGAAAGTAAAGAACAATTCCCAGAAGATTAGATTTTTTCCCAGTTCCCATCTGTAATTATTTCTATCAGATAACTTATTTGCTATGCAAGCTTACCTTCAAAAGCATGTTTGTTTAAAAGAGAAAGGGGGAAAAAACCTTTGTAGGGCCTGCACATGATTAAATGTCTTTAACAAGGCATAATGGGTAATAATGATAAAGACCTGTCAATTGGAATTTTAAGCATTTTGGCTTGTGAATTAGAAAAGCCAGTGATATCAAAATGACTACATGTAGCAAATAAGTGGGTATTTGCTGCCTATCGGTGAACATTAAAAAGGAGATGGTCCTGGTTTGCATATTTCTGCAAATAACTTTCTTCTGCAATTTTAATGCACTTACAGTATAGGGAAAACCAGTATGGAACCATTGCCTTTATCAATATATTCTGCAGATCTCTGAGAGAGGTATTGCTATATCAATTCTGCTCTTGCACAGTCCAAGAAAATGATTGGGTTTTTTTGGTTTTTCTTTTTTAAAAATGGCCATAGTTGGAAGTAGACAGAGAAAGGTATACATGAGTCCCAGCAGGAAGGATGACTCAAGCCAGGGTATCTATGTTTCTTTGAGAGATGGGTGGTGATTATTGCCATGTTCTGTCCTCAAAACTGTATGCAGAAAGGTGAATCTTTGCATTGAATCAAATACTTTTTTTCCCCCCATTGTATTGTTATCAGTTGTCTGGTATCCAGGATTTCATATAAGGTGTACATTAAGCTAATAATTTATTTAACTACTGTATTGTAAACATTGTTTCCCGACACATGTCCTTTTGAATGAAAACTTCGTTTCGTTATAGAAACTAGTTTGGAGGGAACTGATTTTTTCCCCCTCTAATGTATTCTTCTATAGGCAGATGCCTAAGGCAATACAGCTGTTCTAAATATGTGGTTTAATTTTTCTCATTTCATTGACAGAGATAGGGCAATATAGGTGAAATGAATTTTAGAGAGGGAGAGTTTTTAAGTTGTGCTTATATATTTTATCACTATCAACTTCAAAATTAAATGAAATAAGAAGTTATAGCATTTAGATATACTTCTATAGTAGACAGGAGCTGAGGAAAAGACAATAAATGTCATAGAACCTTAATTTTCAATCCAATTTTCCTCAACAAATATTCTTTTCTTTCCTACACCTGCTTTGTTCAGGAAGATCCACAGAGAGGAATGGCAAGGCATCTATCACTTTATCGCTCTGATGACATCCGTTAACAATGTCACATTTTATTTAAACCCAGAGTTTGCTGTAAGAAATCTATTTTTTTGACAATATACTGTGTGGCCAAGGCAATTTTTAACATCTATTACTCTTGTGTATTGTGTTTGAAATTGATAGTGCTGAATGTGTTACATTTCTACTATCAGCTACTCATTGTGGGAGATAGAAATGCGGTGAAGGCCACTACCATCTCATTGAAGAAAAAGAACAGAAATCTGATGGCTTTCCATTGAGGGACAGCTACTCAAAAGGAGGTTAAGTAAGCAGAATATTTTGGATACTACTTTTTCCCCACTGGAGAAATGTGTACCAAAGTACTCCAGAGCTCTCTGTCAGCTCATTGTTCTGCTATCAGTGCTGTAAACAATTTCAGTAGGGTGCTGGCTGGAAGAAGTGGGGAGAGAACAGAAAAGAAGAAAGAGATGAAAATAAAAGAGGGGATCTTTTAAAGAGGGTTGCAAATTTTTATTATAAGGAACATGCATATATATATATATATCTTTTGAATACAAATATTTACCTCTGTATAGATAGCTTCCATTAGTAACAAAGAGCAGTGAAGCAACTGGATATGGGCCAAAATTCTTTCCTGTATTTTAATAAATTGGAGCAGATTCCCTAAATTTAAGCAATAATCCACTACCAATGTAGTTTTATTTTCTGGTGAGGAAAAATCAGCATTACTTCAGCATGTACATCAGTTGTTGCAGAAGCCAAATCAATCAGACAGTCAAGGTAGATCTGTCTAGATCTCTGTCTAAAAGTGAACTGCCCAAAGCAGTCTTAAAACATTGACTCAATAGCCTGGTTTTATTAGCAAATGAACTAGAGCTCCTCTCTTTGTAATCAGAGGACACTTGGCTGCCTGAGGACATCGTGTCCTTCTCTGACTCCCTCATCTCTTGCCTCAGCCTGAAGCCTTTGGCAGGACCCCGCTCTTCTTCCAGTCATTCCCTTTCCAAAGGGACAGAGCATGCACACTGAGAACAAACCAAGTGAGAACCATCCTTCACACAACCTGATTAATGTTTCTACAGGCTTCTTAGGAGATAAGTACTATTTTATTAAATTCTCACTCTACTAATATCAGAAGATTTTCTAAGTTAAGCACTGGTTTGTGCAGTTGGGTATTTATTGGATTCCTTTATTTTTTTCCCAAAAAATCTTTTTAGCTACTTAGGCTTTTTATAAGTGGGAAAACTTTTTTAAGGCAGAAAAAGGGAGAGAAAAAAGACTAAACCCCCTGAAATATCTCCTTAAATATCAGTTTAACCCCATATTCTTCCTTTAGGTTTCAGATTCATCACTATATAATGAGGCACCATCTCAGGCAAGCCTATGAGAGGGGAAAAATAAATAGAACGCAAGTGTTAATTTTAATTTTCTCTTGCAACCAGCTTTTTCTAGGTTAAAGTTAAATGCTTTCTGACGTCTGGCTACTAAATTCTGTTTTCCACTTGTGTTTCTAAGATGTATGTAATGTAGCTGGGTCTGAACACACACAGAAAATGAGTACTGATGAGTGTCTTGAGGTACAAAGTGAAATCTTTTTTTGTTGACTTGATAGGGTGTCACTGTCTTCCCCTGGATCATGGAGTGACAATAGATCTTTTTTACGACAGCACTGACAGCTTCATGTAACTGAATTAATTTCAAGTGATGTCAATTTAATTCATTGAAATGAGCATCTGATAACTGTCTTCAGCCTCCGTGTAGAAAACAATACACATTCCTGCTGCTGTATACAAATGGTAACAACAACATGTTGAAACACAAGCTCAACAAATCATTTAAGCATTTACTTTAGCCTGCCCCACTGCAGCAAAACACTTAAGTACATGCCTAAAGGTATAGTCATGCTCAAGTGCTTTTCTGATTAATGATGAACTGGAGCCCAAGTGTCTAATTTCAAGACTAACATTGTGTCTTATTGCTAGATTGGAAGAATTACTCATTCCAGTGCTATCCAGGGAGATTAACATCACATTTCACTTCCTTTTCTCCCATGAATGCTGCTGGTACACAGTGGATGGGCTGGAGGAACTCTGAAATATTGATGCACAATCAGACTCGCCAGTGAATGATGCTCTGAGTTCCTCAAAAGGCAACCGGGAACACCTGACCCTGCCCCAAAATGAAGGTTTATGAACTTCACCATTTACTTCACCATTTGAATGAAAGAATCCTAAAAATCAGTTTTCAGAAAATGAAGGGGAGAAAATGTTAAAGTGATTTAACATCCTGTCAAAATGTCACCTATGTGCAGGAATGGTGTGTGTTCATTTTATAAAGAGATAAATGCAGAAAACACATGACAATCAGTCTTAAGAAAAAAAGCAATCCAAACACACACACACACACACACCCGCCCACCCCCCAAAAAAACTAAGCCAGACCTAAAAAAAACCCCAAAACCCACCAACCACTCAAAAACACCCACAAAAAAAAAAAAAAAACCCAAACAAAAACAAACCCGAAATAAAAATTAGAAAAAAAAAAAGAAGAAAAACAAAACAAGAGAAGAAAACAAAAGATAAAAGCATTGCCCTTATTATGAATCTTCATTTTCATCTTGATGGTGAAAACAAGGTCAATGTTTCAGTTCAAAGAAGAATGCAGCCTCTCCATTGCCAAGGCACCAGAGACAATGTCAGACTTAATTGTCAGATTACTGTCTAATCAATGATTTCTCTGATTAGTGACCCACTGACAATACAGACAAATCAATGTGTTTATACCAAGTGGCAGTCCTGGTGCTCTAAAAGAGTGAAAATGAGGAAAAAAATTACAACATTAAGTAACTCAAATCCCCTGCATACCAATTGAAACTGTCATTTGGCTTGCTTATTTACAGGGTTTGAAAGGTTTATTTGACAACAGAAGGACTAATAAACAGAATCCAAGTCATGTTTAATTACATCAGTTTTATTATCTTAATTAATCAGTCCACTGCATTGTACTCTAATATCATAATGTTGCCTTTTTTATAAAGGACTACAAAATATTTCTTTATTTATCTTTACCTAATTTTTGGCTCATATCTATTGTGACATTCTTTTTGTTCAGTTCACACTAATAGTCATGAGGTCAGTGTATTAAATTTTCGAAAACCTGCTGTTTAGGTGGAGTACAAAAACACCCTGAAAGCTGAATGGAATAACAAAAAGACAAGAGAGTCTGTACTCTAATTAATTTTAGATGAAAAGGGAAAATTAGAAAAGACAATAAAGGATTTAAAGCCCAGAGCTATCTGGACAGGAACTTTGAAAAGATTGTGTAAATGTGGAATTGATGATAAAAGTCCATATACCAGTTCTTGATGACAACCAGTGATTGCATAAAAAAAACTTGTAAGTTATGACTTAATCTATGCCAAGAGTAGATAGATATGCAGAATCCTCCTGATAGCTGAGATGAATGTGGAAGAGGGAAACTGGATAATACCGATCTCAATTTTAATTCACATTTCAAATGCAAGCTGTTTTAATTATGTCTAATTGAAATGATTTATTGCCTTAAGTGGCAAGGAGAAAGACCTGCACAGAAATTGAACTTCTTAATCTTTGTGCTGCACATTGTTCCTGTTCTTCACTTGTTTATTGTGTTGAACATGGAAACGGGAGATATGTCCGTGTTATGCTTTTGCATATCTAACTTTTTGAGCTGAGTTGAATCATGATATAAAGGGAGAGGAAATAGTTTCCATAGTGGAGGCCCAATGATGTGAAAAGGTGAACCATTTAAAGGTGAACTGACAGCTACTTTAAAATAAACACAGCTCAAGTTCCTAAACTAGGAATAGGTATGAAAGCTAAAAATACGTAAAGGTCAAAAAGTATTCTGTAAATAAAGTTTCGTTATTTAACTGACAAACTTTATTTTGGAGTTCATTATTTATGTGACTGTAGGGAATGTTGTTGCCATCACCCAAGGATTCTTCCTGTATTTTATAACTAAACCTCACCAGGGACATCCTTGAAGAAGGGACCTATGGATCCATCATCAGAGAGAATTAAACTGGCTGCAAACCTGCCCCAATTACAAGTGTCTTCTCATTAGTCTTGGCAAATAAAACTCCCAATTATTATGACAGCTTCAATGACAGGCAGGGTGGGATACTCTGGGTAAGGCAACCTCTAGCTCTGTGGCTGGGGCTGACTGAGATCATGGCTATCAGTATGAAGACAAGCAAATAGAATCACTGTTTCCCCTTCCCCTGGAGAAGGCTCAGTGCAATTGTACAATTGCAGGGTTTTTGAGGAACACAGAAAATATTTCAGAATAGAATCAGTATTCAGAAACCACAGAACTAACCTCTGGAGGTCAATGTGGACCAAGCCTCAGCTCAAAGTGGGACATCATTAAATTATTTTTTGAGTGGCCAACAATCACTTTTCTGAATGGCTGTATGTGTCCCTGGTAGTCCATCACAGCAGCATCAAGCCTTTGTGTCACAGTAGTGTGATGGTGCAGCTTCAAAAGAGCATTCTCAGCTCTCCAAAAGCAAGTGGGTCTGCCTCCCTGCCCTCCCCATAACACCATCCTATGGCTGGCTCAGGGAAAAGTGACAGCCAGGCCTACAGGGCTCAGAGGGATTTTAGTTCTGGTCTTCAAAGGATATTTACCCTACAAAACCCTTTTCAAAGTCAAAAGTTGGTGTTGGCTAAATATATTGAGTTTTGAACTTTATTCTATTGTCATCTGTACTGTACATCTGCCTATTAAATAAAAAAATAAATTATTTCTGTAAGAATATCCATTGACTTTAGTGTTGATGAATTTGCTGATTGAAATGTGCTTCAAAAAAGTACTAAAATATACTAAACCTCTGTAGAAATAGATAGTTTTTCTGTGTGTTTTTAATTTTCCATAATAGGAATTTTTCCTTGCTATAGTGGTTTTAAAAAAAACTAAGAGAGAACCATTTTCTAGTACAATCTGTGAGACTTTTCATAAAGGAATGGAGGTGAAAAAACAGTTGCAGGAGCTTTGTATGTGGTATGTAACTGACCTGAGGGAAAGCAGCCTGCCAGAAACCTCTGACGAGGACTAACTATCCATATAAATTCCCGTGTTTGAGGTGATGCTTGCAGACAAGCAAAGGCTGATGTCAAAGTTCTGAAGGCCAAATTAAGACAAAGTTTTTCTGGGTTTCTTTGAAAAGCAAAGCATTTTGGACTATCTTTCAGTTCCTGTAACTCAAGTCTCCTTGACAGCCTATTATTTGTTCAGTCATTACATTCTCTTGATTCTTTCTGACAAAGTTATCAAATACCCCCCTGGGACCACAGCCAAAAAAGCATTCACCTTTATACAAAGGGCCAAATCCTGATAAAGAATGCACAGCTGGAGTAAATGAACAGTTTGGTCAGAATATAGAGTTAAATGAAGATTTCTGCTGCACCTTGTCATAGCTGGTGCAAATCCAAGTCATAGAAACTACAGGATATAGGGCGAAATAAAATATACAGCTCAGCAGTGCAGGTTTCTTCTCATACTAACCCTCTACACAAATAGCCACAGTAGATCTTAGATTCATTATACAGAGGTGTGCTTTTATTCTCCCTTTATTGGCTCTCTATTGTCTATTCTTTGGGAAGGCAATATTTCTGCACTTTTATCTTCTTCACAGCTGCAATGGGATCAGCAATTAATCCTTTTTCATCAGTGGATGCAGCATAGTGAGTCACTATGGCATTTGTTTTGGGGGTTTTTTTTGTAGGCTTACTACTCATTAATTTTGATATGCTCATTGCATTTTCTTTTATTGTAATTATTGCTCAACTTTTCAAAGTTTTTATTTAATGATCTGAGATCCCTTCTTTTGCATGTTAAAGTGCCAGGTTCCCAACTGCCCTTCATTCTATGTTATATTCAGACCTGTTATGGTGTATCAAAACAGATACCACCAGTGTGCATCCTCTTACCAATTTCTGAAGAATTCAGACTCTTGGAGATGAATGTCATGACCTTTAATATCCATCCCATCACTAGATTTAATGATTACATGTGCCTTTCCATTTTCCTGGCATCTACAATGGTTACACCAACACAGTAAGTAATACACAAACACATCATAACTTGTGCCGTGATTCTATCTTAGTTCAAGCAGAACATTTGTCCCAAAAGTCTACCTCTTTGCTGTAGCACACTGGTACTTCTTAATCAATTGCAGTTCAGTCATTACATAGCTGATCTATAACTAGATGCATATATAAATGCATATATTTGTTGGTACATACATACAAACCCTTATCTCATAGACCAAGGAACAACTGAAGATGGCAAGTCCCTTAAGAGACAACTACTGAGAGTGGAGGAGAGAGAAGAAAGAAAATCAATAAAAGTGTGTAGGAATTTATTTAGTTTTACTGGAACATTTGAATACTGGTTTTACAAGCTCCCATAATAACATGGAAATATTCCTTATTATTTGGAAAAAGATAGTTTTGGTCAGTGCAACTGCCAAGCTTTCTACCACTGTGATAGAACTCCAAAATTGTTGCTTTCCTTCTCAGGGGTAAAATTCCTCTGCTGTACATTTTAAGAAATATGATTCACCTTGTAAAAGGCAACAGTCTGTCAGCTCTAGGTTCAGGTTCCTGCTTATCTCAACTGCTAGTGATTTTCTCCAAGTACAGGAGTGCGACAGATAAGGAGGAGTGTCAGCATACTACAAATACATCATCATCTTCTGTTGAGACAGACAAACTAGAAACACGTGCTCTTTTAACCTGAAACAAGCATTACATTGGCCATTAGGAAGACAGGTTTTTAAATTGAAGGATTACTGTTGGTTACTGATTACTTTTTGAACAAGATGATTTAGTGGACTCTAATTTTCTGTAACTAGTTAATTTTTTGGGATCCAGAAGTAATTTTTGAATAATGCAAGAGGTGATGTTAATAAATATCAAAGCATCTTCTATCTCTGTAAAATCTAAATCTTAAATCAAGATATATATTTTTTCTCTTTTGGTCTTTCCTGACACTTCATACCTAAAGTACTTCACAAAAAAAGGTAATATGGTGACAGAAATAAAATAGCAAGGGATGGAGATAAATTGAATGCAGAATAAATAATTGATGAATGGTGTATTTTTCTTTCTGTGCATTGGAACAGGTTGTTCATGGAAGTGGTGGAGTCACCATCCCTGGAAGTATTTGAAAGACAATTAGATGTCGCCCTTAGGGACAAGGGTTTGTGGTGGACTTGGCAGCACTGAATGAATGGTTGTATTCAGTGATCTTAGAGGTCTTTTTCAACCCAAAACAATTCTGTTTCTGTGTTTCAAGGTGCTGTCAAATATTGCAAATTTTTCAATGAAATTTCCTTGTCCCTCCCTGGATTTAAAGACAGAAGAGGTGCAGTTAATCTCAGAGCACAAATGTCTGCTGGTATTTTGACAGTTTTTGCTTCTTTGCACATCAGCTGGGGTTGTCCACTGAATAAGAAACAATAGAAGTGAGCTGTGGGTGTCATAGCTAAAGCAAAAACCAAGACCACAGTACTTTCCACACCAGCTCCAGGAAGACCGTCCCTCTTTACCTGTATTGTTTTAAAGCTCTATGTTGTACAGTACAAGCTAATAGACATGTTTTGCATCTGCAATTTGGTCTTTATTTCTGATGCAGGAACATTCCTCACATACAATAAATGCCGAGTCCTTTGCACCTACTCATCAGCTCAACCTCAGTGGGATTTCTGAGAGGTGGAGTGATGTCACAGAATATGCCGATTTGGAAGGGACCTGCAAAGACCATCAAGTCAGGAGTTACAGGCAGAACCAAACCTTGCTCTTCACAGACTTCCCCCTTCCCCATCTGCAAAGTGCAATGGACCACAAGAAGTTAAAAGACCACAGGGACCAAAAAGGAGATATTTATACCTACCTCACTGGGAACATTTTGGGAAGCATTTTTCTTGAGAAACAAGGGATTTACCCAAATCTGTAGTTTTCTTGGGGAACATCAATAGACAGTTAAGGACCCTGATAAGTCTGAATTATTTCTAGTCCTTTCAAAACAGACACTCCAACACAAGCTCATATTGCTCCAAGTGTGTTTCCAAGTATGGGCTCAGACTCGCAGCCCCAGGCCCTCTGCAAACACAATCTGGATGCTGCCACCTTCATATCCCTGAACTCCTGCCTGTGGTCACAGCAGCAGAACCAGACTGTTCTCAGTGAGAGACCAGATCCCTGTTCCTGCAGGATGTTCTTGTAAGTAACCTCCAGAACTCTCTGCTGGGCACAGAGTATTTTCATGCCTGTTCTGAACAGTCTTTGGACAGCAGAGCACAACCTGGCTCTGGTGTCAGCAAGCCCCAAATACAGGCAGAGAAAGAAGCAGTCTCTGTTTTGTAGCAATGTCAAAACAGACTGGAGCGGTTCCCTCCCTCTGATCTCATTTTGTTTGATTTCTGACAGTGTCTGAGGCAGAGGTAGCAATTCCTGAACTGTGGGGTTCAGAACTGGCACAGTATCCAGGCACTACCTCACAGTACTCCCTGCAGTGGGATGGTCATATGTCTGTGTCTCAGTGTCATGAGACATTTAGCAAGAAAGAGAAAGCATAACAACAAAATATTTCTACTTCCCTAAACTCAAACAAAATATGATGTAGCGGCAGCAGGAGCAGAGCCTAACAGAAGAGAACAACTGCAACAAGTGCTCTTTGTACTCCAGCCATAGTGGAACTGACTAAGCTACACTCACACACTGCATTTTACACCCTTTAAGATGATGTATCATAATATAGAATACAATATCATCATCACATCAGCAGCATATTCATGACCACCACAAGGGTCATCCCAACCACAAGTCTATCTGCATCCTGCAGTAGCTCCACAAAGCTTTCAGTCAGGCTCCATGCTCTTTCAGCCTGTGTGGAACACAATGCTGTGCTGTGAAGCCATGAACGGCTGCACCGCCAACAATGCTCTGGTGGTGCAGCCCCACCTGCTGCTGTGGGGCCAACAGCCAAAGGTGTGTCCCACAGGACTGGAGCAGCTGAATGGGGAGCCAGGAGAGCTGGGAGCAGCTGCCACCAGAGGCTTCTCTGCCACAGGGCAGCCAAAGCCAAGGTGCAGTTGGTGGCAATGCTTGGCATCTGCCAGAAGGCAGAAGCTTGTAGCTCCTTCTTGGAAAGATTTTTTCATAGAAGTGATTATCAGCAGCACAAAAACCTCACCAGCTTCTGAGTTTCACAGGACAATTAGATTGTATAGAAGTACTGCCAGTTTTTCTTGTGTTCTGACTTTTTTCTTGCAATGCTAAGTCAATTGGCATGACTTGAGAATGTAAAATATTTGGAAGTTTGCTTCCCATCTCAATCTAGCAACTCATTTGCCTTCACATGACTCACTGAGAGTCAATTACTGAAAAATTTTTTGACACTAAGCAGAAGCAAAATTTTGTTGGCTTTTGAGATTATTTGGGATTTCATCACTGTTTGCCAAGCTAGCCAGCCCAGGCAGTCCTTCCCAGAAGATTTTTCCCAGAAGAACACATCAACCTGCTGTCTGGGTGATGCCCCAGCCAACTCCTGTAGGGTAGGACACAAGCAGAACAAACCACTCCTCCAAGAACTTCTTTCAGATGTCCCCTACATCTGTCTTACCAGGTCTTACCTCTCTTGCACAGGTTTTCTTGCACATGCCCCAGGCTGAAACACAGGCTTAAAGCAACATCCAAACTGTTCTCCTGCAATGCCTGCTCAGACATTTTTTCTACATGTTCATTCTGCTTTTATTTTCTCAACTGAGTTACTGGCAGCTCTGATGAGACCCTGGAAAATGTGTTAGGATTTCTTATTAAAGCCCACAGAAGGTTTCCATGTGGATCTTCAGCAAGAAGGTATACTTAACTGTTCTGCTTCCCTACCCAGTCTCTACTGACTTAACCACACGGGAGCTGAAACATCTTTCCCTGCAGAGACTGGAACTGCAGGTAAATGAGCATCACTGTCCTATAGAGGAGATAATAAAATACAAAGAAACCATTTGTACAAAGAAACCCACATGCCATTACATGTGGGATGCAGATGAAAATGGCAAAGTGAAACTGAAATGGAATTCCTTTTATCTAGTCCTTTATGAACCTCTGCTCCCAACTGAATTCCTAATGGTTTCTTTACTCAAAGGTCCTCTCACTCCAGCCCTGTTCCAACACTGTGGACAGAAAAGCCCTTGGAATAATTCCAAACCCACACCAATTGGTTCAATTAAAATAGGAAATAAAAGCACAAAAATGTTTCCTCTGTGTTGAGTTGAAAGCACAGTGTTAGTGCAGCCCAGGTAAGGATTCAAATGCTCTAAGGTCTTACTTTAGGAAGTCATTTATACAATCTTTCCCAAGGTAGGACTCTGGACAGGGAAACACTAAGCAGTTTATCTGAAAATGGGTATTTGTGAATAAAAAACTATAATAAAGGACAATGAGGATGAAAAGGATGTGAAATAGCTTGGATTCCAAAGTAGTACAAAGAAAAAAGAATGACTAGTAACACAGTATTCGAGGCTATCTAGGAGTTAAAGCCATACCCAAAGCTAAAAGCCAGCTTGAATTTTACAGTTAGAACTGCACAGAGTCAAACTTACTGTATTTGACAGAGATTTGATACTAGATCTGAGGTAGACACAGATTCACAAAATCAAAGAATATGCCTACTTGGAAGAGACCCGCAAGGATGATTACATCTAGCTCCTGGTCCTGCACAAGATCATCCCCAAGAGTCACACTATGGGACTGAGAGTATAATTTCAATGCTCCTTGAACTCTGTCAGGCTTAGTGCTGTGACCACTTCCCTGGGGAGCCTTTTCCATTGTCCAACCACTCTCTGGGAGCCTAAACTGCCCCTGACACAACCTCAGGCCATTTCCTTGGGTTCTGTCACTGGTCACCACAGAGAAGACATCAGTGCCTGCCCCTTCTTTTCCCCTCACAAGGAAGTTGTAACTGCAGTGAGGTCTCTCCTCAGTCTCCTCTTCTCCAGGCTGAACAGACCAAGTGACCTCAGTTGCTCCTCATGCGGCTTCCCCTTAAGGCTCTTCAGCATCTTCATTGCTATCCCTTGAACACTCTCTAATAGTTTAGTATCTTTCCTGTATTACAGTGCCCAAAACTGCACACAATATTCCAGGTGAGGCGGCCCCAGTGCAGAGCAGAGCAGGACAATCCCCTCCCTCAACCAGCTGGTGATGCTGTGCCTGATGCCCCCCAGGACACGGTGGTCCCTCCTGGCTGCCAGGGCACTGCTGACTCAGATTCATCTTGCCATTGGCCAGAACCCCCAGGTCCCTTTCCATGGCACTGCTTTCCAGCATCTCATTCCCCAATCTGGCCATATATATGGGGTTGCCCCATCCCAGGTGCAGAATTGGGCATTTTCCCTTGTTGAACTTCATGTAGTTGGTGACTGCCCAGTCCTCTGATATGTGAGGCCTCTCTGCAGGGCCTCCCTGTCTTCCAGGAGTCAACAGCTCCTCCTCGTTTTGTGTTATCTGTAAATCTGCTTACTATCCCTTCCAGCCCTGTACCCAGGTCATTTATGAAGATGTTGAAGAGCACAGGGCCCAAGATGGAGCCCTTTGGAATGCCACTAGTGAAAGGTCATCAGTCTGATGTTGCTCCATTCACTGTTACTCTTTATGCCCAACCCATGAGCCAATTGCTCACCCACCGTATGATGTGTTTATCCAGCTGCGGGCTGGACAGTTTGTACAGATGGATTCAGGGAGAGACAGTATCAAAAACTTTACTGAAATCTAAAGAGATTATATCAACTGGCTTCCATTTATCAGCTAGGTGGGTTACTTTGTCATAAAAGGAAATCAGATTGGATAAAAAGGACTTTCCTCATGAGGCTCTATTGGCTGTGACCAGTGACTGCATTATCTATCAGGTATTTTTCAATAGCTCCCAGAATAATTTTCTCCATACCATTACCAGACACTGAAGTCAGACTGACAGATCTATAGTTTCTGGGGTCCTCTTTCTTGCCCTTCTTGAAAATTCAGACAACGTTCTCCAGCATCCAATCAGCTGGGACCTCTCTGGATTCCCAAGACCACTCAAAAATCATTGAGAGAGGTTTTGTGATGACATCAGCAGCTCTTTGAGGATTCTGGGATGAATCCCGTCAGACCCCACAGATTTATAGGGATACACCTGGAGCAGCAGATCCCACATAAGTTCAGGGTCAACTGGGAGTTGGTCATTCTTGCAGTCAAGGTACTGCAGCTCAGGGCACTGAGACTTCCTTGGTGCATCATCCTTGCTGAAGACAGAAGCAAAGAAAGTGTGAAACACCTCATCCTTGTCTCTGTCTCTGGTTAAGAGGTGCCCACCCTCATCCTGTAACAGGCCAATGATATTTCTATACTGTCTATGGCCACATTGGCCACATTGCTTCTCTCCTCTTATGATTTACTGAGTACATAATAATCCTTAACTTTTCGTTTTCCAAGCAGAGTTTTTATTGTGTGCTACAAATGAAGTTGAACAATACATACACAGAAGGGGAATTTTTCACTTAGGTCTTCAAATACTTTACACCAAAAAATATTTTAAGACATCTGAAGGGTGTCAGTGGTTCTGTAATATAAAATTGTACAATTGCTACACAGAAAGCTGTTCAAAATACTGTCTAGGCATAAAGTATTGTAGTAATCTTTAACTAGCCATATCCAAATCAGGCCAATAAGAATTCATTTAAAAACCCCACCAAACCAGAACTGTACTCCAAGGAAGATTTAAAAAATCAAGCACACAAGGCCAGTGTAAACATGTTCTTCAATATCACTCAAGATAATTTTAGAAAGCCAAGTCTTAAGTGAGTTACAAATAAATAATCATTTTGAGAAAGCGTTTCCATATAAAGGGAGCTCTCAAGGCAGCAGAGCACAGCTTGTAGTTCCTCCTTGCTAACACACTCCCACCAAGAGAATGTACAGAAGGCAGTGCCCACTGGGAAGAGGATCACAACACAGGGCACATGTGCCAGCTTCCATGAAACCACTGAAGAGGATGTTGAAAACAGGAGAAGTAAATGAAGGCATGTACAACCCTTTAAAGCACCACTCTTTTTCCATAGTCTTTCTATCAGCATAACACAAGTGGGAATACAATGTTTGCTTCTAAAATCCACTCTCAGCTGGAAGATTAACACAGAGTCCTCCAACAAAGAGACTGTTCCTCACACTGACACTGCAGCACAATGTATCAGCCCCCCACACACACCCAATTGGTCTCTGCTATTGCTCTAACCTTTAAATTCTCCTCCAATAACTGCAGAGGTAACCCAGAAAGCTTAAAGACAGCTGAGAGTTGTTTCTTGTTGATCCTGGCCCAGTGTATTGAAAAGAACTAAGACATGACAGGCCTCAAAGTGTAGGGTTGCCCAGCTTTGAAACAGAGGAGGGTGGTAAGAAATAAACTTTGCAAGTCATGGCTTGCATCACTCTGCCACACCATTGTAGCTTAAAATAAGCCATTCCCGCCCTGAGATGTCTGCACATGTCCTCTGCAAATTCAAGGAAATGCTGCTTAAAAGTGGTGTTGATTCAAGAGAGCTTGAAGTTCCCTTGAAAGGACAGCAGAGGAGCTGATGTTATTTATAGCACTTAGGTGGCATGTGTCTTCAACCTCCCACAAATCAAGGAAGGGCAAATCCTCTGCACGATTGGTACCACGCTACAGAAAGACCTGAGGGAGCAGTTAAGGCACAGAACTCAATGCGCTTTAGCTTCATGGACATTGCCAGACTCTTCAAGGCCATCTGGGAGTGACCAATCAAGGTAGGCAGTTAATCACTCTACAGCTGCCCTTGTGTGTTCACCACCTAAAAAGCTGGGCAAGGACAAGGAGTCCCAGGAGGGTGGACTCAGAAAGCTCTTGTAAAGTCACCTGTAACTTCTCCAGGGCCTAGGGATTCATTTGCAGACCACATGGGCTCACAAGCTACCAGGAATGCTAATTTTTTCCTTTTTCTAGTGCAGTCACAGGCACAGACCCACAGGGCAACTTGAAAGGATACTGTTTAGTGCAACACTACCAGGTTTCCTTGTCAGCCAAGAACAACTTCAGCTTTTTCAGTCTTTTGCTTAAGATCATTCATTTTTTGGATTCACAAACTCAGACTGAAATTTGCCAAGAGCATACAGCAGTAGGACAAGGAGGAATGGCATTAAACACCTCTGCCTTGTCTCTGTTCTTGTTTCAGAGGTGACCTTCCTCATCCTGTAACAAGCCAATGATATTTCTATACTGTCTATGGCCATTAATGTATTTGAAAAAAACTATTTATTGTCCTGCACTTTTATGCCCAGCTTCAACTCCAGTTGAACTTTGGCTACACAAATTTTCTCCCTGCAATGGCAATCAGCATCTCTGAATTCTTCCCGTGTCACTTGACCTTGCTTCCACTGGGCATACACTTTCCTTTTTTGCCTTACTTCCATGAGAAGTTCCCTGCTCAGCCAAGCTGGCCTTCTGCCTCACCTGCTTTACTTCTGATATTGGAGAATTCCTGCTCCTGTGCCCTTAGGAGGTGATGTTTGAAAAGTGACCCACACTGATGGACCTCAGCAGCTGCAAAAACATCTTCCCAGAGGACCTTACTGATTCCCTGAGCAGCCTGAAGTCTGCTCACCTCATGTCCAGAGTTGAGGTTTTGCTGGCACTTTTCTTCCTGTCAACAGCGATTTTAAACTTGATCACTTTGTGGTTGCTGTGGCCAAGGTGGCCACCAATCTCCGTTTGTCTCACGAGATCCATTCTGGTGACAAGCAGCACATCAAGGAAAACATCTTTCCAAGTCAGCTCCCTTATGACTTTTTCCATAGAGTTGTCATCCAGGTATTCTAGGTATCTTCTCGCTGGGATTGTACCAGATATGTGATGCTCCCAGTTAATTTCTGGCAAGATGAAGTTCTCCGTAAGGACAATATCAGACTCCCACAACGACATCCACACTATTTGTTTGCCCCTTGATGCTCACCCAGAGGCTTTCAACTGTGCCAGTACCAGCTGCAAGCTCCATACATTTTAGCCCTTCTATAACACATAATGCCATCCCCCTTCTGCCTTGCCTGTTTCTCCTGAAGAGCCCGTAACTGTCCAACAGGGCACTCCAGTCACAGGACTCATCTCACCAGGTTTCACTTATGCCAATCATATCAAATCTCTGGGACTGGGCTCCTCTAGTTTGTTTCTCATGCTGCGTGCATTGGTGTAGAAGCATTTCAGGTGTCATACATTGTAGCCAACACTTTGTGAGGTAGATTGAGGGATCCATGAGTGCTGGTTTTCTTATGTTTGGCACACCATCCTATTGCTCATCAGTGGCAAGCCTGGTTTTGTCCCTTTTCCCCTTTCAAGGTAGTTTAAAGCTCTGTCAACAAGCCCCACTAGCTCCTGTGCTAGAACTCATTTTCCCCTCTAAGAAAGGTGTATCCCAACAGTTGTCAGTAGACCAGGTATTGAGTAGATCATCCCATGGTCAAAACCCAAATTTTTTCCAATAATAGCAACCTCGGAATCACTCATTGACCTGATACATCTGCCTATTCCTATCAATATTATTACTTATTACTGGAAGAATTAATGTAATCTCTACCTGTGCTCCTGATCCCTCCTGATCCCAGGGCCCAAAGTATTTTTTATTGCCCTTGGACTTCAGTTTGTTACTTCGTTGTTGCCAGTTTGAACAATGAATAGTGGATAGTAACCAGAGAGCCTGATTAGACTGGTGAGTTTTCCAGTAATGTCCCTTGCCTCAGCCCCTGATAGACAGGAAACCTCCCTGTGAGTGGGGCCTGCTCTGCATATGGGGCACTCCATTTCCCTTAGAATGAAGTCTCCTATTACAACTATCCTTCTTTTCCTCTTAACAGAGAAGGTCTTGATGTGTGGTGCAGGTGATGTTGCTTTAGGAAGCACCACTACCCCAGAAAGACCTTCACCCACTTCATCAGTTGTCCGGTTCCACAGCCTCATACCTGTTGTAGAAGGTGCCAGTCCTACCTGTCATATTCTGATGAGGAGGAACCTTTGCCCTAGTACGTGCAGTTTCAGGATATGTTCAGGCAACTCCTAGGTTCTGCGTGCTACTGGCAAATCTCACCTTGAATCAAGCTAAGCCATTTCTCTAGACTCTTTGTGTTTTCAAGGTGAAGACTTTCAGTCAAGAGTTCAGTAGCAAGGTACGTAAAAGATGCCACCAAAAGCAGGAATGCAAAAAACACTGGCTGTTTATGATTCCTTTTTCCAAGTCCCCCTTTCTGGCACTCTGTCATGTTTATGTCCTAGGTAACAAAATGCTCTCCTCTTCTTTGTATAAAATCAGAAATTTCATGTTTTCTAGGTCAAATCAGATATTTTATTGATTATATCAGTGGCTCTTTAACAATGACACTGTTTGCAAAAATCAAAGTGTAATGTGAAAATAGCAGTAATCTTTAAGTAAAGTAATTCCAAAGAAGAAGGTACATGTTGTTTCATTTATTGAAGATTTATTTTTAATGCAGATCATTGGTATTTATTTGAATTAGACTGATGTGGCAAAAATGTAGACAAAATATGAAATATGATAACCATTGTAGTCCTTATTAATATTTCATATTTTAATGTGTAGCTACAGTCACACATAAAAATATAATTCTCTCATTCAGCTCTCACAGCTTGTATTATTTTTATGAAAACTAGATTTCCATTATATTTGCTGGTTTTAATCAGTAATGTGATTTCCCTCTCTGTGCCAGGCAGTTTGTGAAAAATTAAGCATTTCCTGAAGAACCCTCTGTTATAGTCTTTTAGAATCAAAAGAATGTTTTGAAATCAAAACACCTTACTTTAATTTCATGGAGAATGATCACTCAAACTTATTTGCAGAAACAGTCTGTCAAAAGTCTATCTTTTTATATGACAGTGTTAGTGATAAATTTCTTTTTCACATCACCTCCATACTTTAATGTTAACATTTGAACTGAAAGGTATCAAATTATATGTAGTAAGAAAAACAAGCGAAGGCACCTATAGGAAGAATGTACTTTGAGGCAAAGATTTGCTTAAAGACTAAACTGAAATTCTTTCTCCTGAACATTGCTGAAATGATGTTGTGTCATTAAAATCAAATGCAGGACTATATTATTTTGTGACCTTTAAACACATGTCAAACTCCTACCCAGGGAGTGTCTGTTAAAAATATGTTGTGGGCAAGCAGAAGACAATATTAAATACCACAAAATGAAATATAACTTTAGAAAGTATGCTAAAATACTTGATTAAAATATCTGCAAATATTTCTTTCACAAGTCATAAGCATAGGTGTTCCCATCTTCAAGAGAAGGTTCCTCCATCAGAACTGGGATCCAGGGGAAAGGTTTGGAAGTAGCAAGAGGTGTTCCCTGCACCCTCAGGGCTGTGCTAGGGCTACCAAGGAGGTGCCATCGTCCATCCTCTCTTTCCCACAGGGAGCTGCTTTTACTCTGATGTGCTTTTATTTGTAACAGTGGCTGAGAAATACACCTTTCCTCCCTATGTGCAAGGACACAATGAGGCGTGATATGTTACAGTGTCCATTTATCCCTGACTTTTTCTGACTTATGTTTTAACTCTGAGGACACTTGTTGGCCTCCACAGCCAATCTGTGTGGCAAAGAAGTCCAGAGGTTTGCTATCCACTCTGTCTTCCCTTATGTGTTTTGAAGTGGTTTCTGGTCATTGGTGTCTGATTGCCGTCAAATTCTCAGACTGTGGGACTCAGTCAAAAACACGTTATCTGAAAGCACATTATCCACTATCTTCATGATTTTTTTTTTAATTTTTTTTTTTTTTTTATATCCAGTGTATAACGTCCCAACTCAAAACTGTTTGGTTTGTGTAGTTCAACGTGGAAGAAAAGACAAAAAAATTTTATTAGGATTTTGAATGATTTAATGAAAAGTAAGAAGGTTTTTTTTGCTTTGTGGTTTCTTTTTTTTTTTTTTCCCAAAATTATTTTCCCTTTCCTATGCTACTTTAAAATCAGCAAAAATTGAAAGTGACTAAAAGAACTTCCATTGGAAAGGAGAGGAACCTCTACAAAAGACATTTGTGAACAGTGACAGCAGACGAAGGATATGTGTGTGAGTGGCACACAATATTTATTGGATATTGAAGCAAATATTTCTGTTTGCAGAAACCACAAATAAAAGAAATCAGATGTAGTTTGGATAACAGCCAAGGACCCAGCATTATGAGGACCATAGGTTATAAGCAGCTCTGACACCATTACTGCCTTCACAAATAGGACATAAATCAAGATGTATTTGGATGACATTTTCTGCAAAGCAGTACTTTTAATACCCACTCAATAGTAATTCAAGATTATCATACTACTGCAAGGAATACAAACAGGTAAAATAATCACTCTCTGAAGACTAAACCAGTGGAAGACTATGCTGGTTTGAGTTAATTTTTCCTTTTCACTAGATATTGCTATTTCTGCTAAGTTTGTTTCTGGCAGATGTAAAGTAGCGCATTTGAATAACTATTTTGTTTCCAAGAGAGCTCTGCATATACCAAGTACTTTTGAAAGTCTAGGCTTAATCATGAATATTATGAATTTACAAATTTAGTAGTGACCAGCTCTGAGACTTTATCTTCTCCCAGTAATGGAGAGAGCAATACAGATTGAATTTATAAGTGGGAAAAGAGTGTGCACATGCAAGTTCCTCAAAGTGCAGAATCAGTATTTGCCAACTGTTGTTTTTTTTTTTTCAGATGTTAGATGTTTCCTAGGGACAGCATAAAAACTTGGTAATAGATGATCACTTTAGTGACTGCTGGGAAATGAAAGCGTTTTATGGCAACTGCTAAAGCTGCTCCAATACACTTTAATCTCTGACCTGAAATACAGCTGGTACTTCAGAGTAAACAAAAGAGGCTTATGGAGAACCAAGGATCAAATTTCTTGCTGTTCTGCATCTTGTATCTTCATTTACCATTGTGAGAAGAGGAATAAATCAGCTGCTTTTCAGATCCGATTGTATATATACCCACTTTATAAAAGGATGAAGGATGATGCAGGTAGGAAGACAATGGGGAATATGCCCACAGGGATTTATGTTTGCACTGTTAGGCATTTTGTTTCTTGAGCTCTCATAATTTTCCCTTTGGACAGAATGATACTTAGGGAAGAAACTTCATGCTCAGTGTAAGAGAAACCAATCTATTATTTAACAATTCTGTTTTGTCATGTCCTGATTCTTGTTTGCAAAAATATGCCATATACTGAGAAACTAAATAATTTAGGATGGCTATCCTGTTCCCATATACACTTATAATATACAAAATAGGAAAACTGTGTTTGCTGCCATTGCCAGTAAAAATCAGTAAATGAGATTTTTGGTGATGTATAGCAGCAATGTGACAGAAAACTAAAAGTTATGAACATGAAGTACCAAAGTTTTGCAATATATATCATAAGATAGTCAGTAGATTAATAGGTAAGTAATACTACTGAAACCGCTGGACCCTTATCCTGAATTTTTCAAAAGTGTTATATGTGAATATATATCTTAGGTGTTTGTGGGAGAAAAAAAAATCTATATTAATAATACCATTTGGGGTTTTCATAACAAATGACAGAATGTTCAAACTCCCAATATTGCTTATGTTAGTTGCTAGAAACCTGGATTACCATTTCAAGAGCTGCAAATACAAGTTATTAAATGTCACCCCTGCACTGGTACACAAAACAAAATGTGACAGACACATAAATGTCAAATTGGATTTGTGCAGTCTATTGGTAATCTCGTTTGAGATGTAGCAGTGTGCTTCTCTTGCGGCTGCGAGTCACTGTAAGCCAGATTGTAAAACACCGGCATTTAAATCTGTTCTACATTTCAGGGGGTTCTTGTGGTTCATAATATTTGTATTTAAATACACTCAGTGCCTTCATACTCCAAGAGGACTATTAGTTCCTATGAGATGAGCCAAATTTCCAAAACGCTGCTCAGAGGTTCATGAAATCCTATTGACCATGCAGTGCTGCCGTTGTCTCCTGGGCAGGTTTTTTTGGCCTCTTCAAGTGTGCCCAGAGAGCGTCCTCAAGCAGGAATGCAAAAGTACAAAGCTACTGCTGGCTGGCCAACACACTCAAAACACAGCCAGGCTCTTGGCTGTATCAGAGAGCATGGTGGGGCTGGACAAGTAGGGAGCTGTGTCCTGGGGGCAAGAGACTTACTTCAGAAGCAAAGAGAGAGCTGCTACAGTCCAGGTTTTTGCTGAATGGCATTGCAAAGAGCTCCTCCACAAAATCAGCTTCAGAAGCAATTCATGAGCATCACTTTTTCTCATGTCCAGCTGAATGTTTAATACAGTCATTCCTAGACTTAAAATTTCCAAGCTCATGGCAAAACTGGTTGACCCTCCTGCTTTCACTAGGAGAAGTGAAAAATTTTAACCAGAAAAGCTGTTTTAATTGTTGGATGAAGAGATGACATTTCCAGTGCTTCTCATGGAGGAACAGTAGCAGAAGTATCAAAATCTGTAACACCAGTAGAACTGTATGTTGATAATATTGGATCACATTTTTCAGGAATCTATATTTTAGTATGGAGAATTTAAAGGGTTTTAAATTAACATATATATTGCTAACTATGTTAAAGAATAAAACATATGTTTACAATAAATGATAAGCATGCTTATCTAATAAATGAAATAATTGGAATCAGCTTGACAACAGTCCCTGATTGTTAAATTTTTTTGTTCATAAAATTTTCCCTTCAATCAGACTGCAAAAATGCTACATTTGTTCTCCCTACAAATGATGACAGCATAGACCTTTGAGAGGGCTGGTACAACTTTCCTCCCCACAGCCAGTTTTTGCATTCTGTACTGCAGTGGGGATTTCTACACAGAGTGGGAAGCAAACTTCAAGGTAAAATTCAAATGTTGATAATATTGTTATTCTCAAGACACTGAGAAAACATTCAAATAGTAGTTTCCTTAAATGAACTATTTGGTTGCAATGTTTGAACTGCATCACCTCTTTATCACGCTCAGTGGCTACAGTATTCATGGGGTAATGTCTCCTTAATCGTCTGCTTCAAGATAACAAATATTCCAATTTGCAGTGTAAAATGGAAATAAAATAAAACTCAAAATAGGTGATATTAAGGTCATAATTGTCAAGCTGAAAAATGTCTGACATATTTGTTGGGTAACAGGAAAGAGGGGAAAGAGCATACAGATATCTTGTGAAGCAGAAAAGATAATGAATAGTGAAACATTGTGATGATTGTCACTCAAATAGTTTTCAATATTGAGATTCAGCATGTGTGTTCCTAGAAACAGATGCTCTCTAAGTCCCTGTCATGAATGACCTTTAAGCACAGTATTTGTTGCAAAGAACCACAATATTAACTGCCTCTTCACAGATTCAGATATCCAACATAATGCTTATGATCTGCAGAACAATGAGATTCCAGGTTTTATTTTTTCAAATCTTCCTCTCTTGTTTCCCCCTCCAAGGACTGTAAGAAAATAAACAGGCTGTAGCAAGAGAAAAGGTTTGCTGTTATGGTGGAATACAAGCATTAATGTTTGTTTGTCCCATGATCTGGAGAAAAAAAGGCTATGCAAAACACGGGCAGCCATGTAGCAAGTATGGCTTGAAAGATTTTTTGGCATTGGCATCATTCAGACATTTAAGCAGGAGGAAAAGGGTTTCTGTTTAACCCTTCAAGCCAAAAATTCTTTTTATGCTGCAACGATACCAGCAGAATGGGTGAAAAATACAATAGATATAACAGAAAACTTATTTTTCTCTGCCAAACAACCATCTAGAAAGAAAAGGCTCTTCCTCCTCATCCTTTCCCTACTCACACACTCTCTTCCTTCTTAGAGAGAGTAAGGTGCTAAAAAATAAGGAGAAATCACATCACATTCAAAGCCTGGTCCTGAGTTTCTGACCCCCAGAACACTATTGCAGGATAAAATGAGGTCCAAACATCCTTAATTTTCTGATTTAAAATTCAGATACAAGTTCAATGTGTTGACTGCTGATGGGACAGATCTCCTGGAGAGATGAAATAGGGGAAAGCGCTCTCAAGGCAGTCATGGTGTCTGTTTTGAGTTAAAAGGAATTTCTTGGGTTCCATGCAGGGTCTGCTCTGCCCAGCCTGCCCTCATCCTTCCTTCAGTGCCTTGGCTGAGACCCTTGGGGACACACAGGGCTGAGTCACTTCTGGTGACCTGCAGGAGCCCCACTGCCATGGTCACCTATGGGAGTGCCACCACCAGGGCCTGTGGGACAGCCCTGGCCTGCAGTGCCTCCTCGTCCCTGCAGCTCCTACCAAGAGCTGGTCCTGTCAGCCAACAGCTCCCTCATACACCACCAACAACCTCCCCAGCATGAAAGCAGTGCAATCATCATAGAGAAAAGGCAGGAGAAGGAAGAGAAGGAGGGTGTGGAGAAAGAGCCCAATTTGAGTTTTCCTAATATGGCACAGCCCCTGTATGGGAAATGACAAATGACCGTATCACCTCCCTGCTAAGACTTCATTTAAATGGGTACTAAAACTCCAGGTTCTGTTTCTGCTCTTTCCCTACGTTAAAAAATGTATCAAGGCAATATATTTAAATAAATAGACTTTTAGTAAAGCAACCTTTTTTATCTTATGACGTTAGATATGTTTTAGACAAATGCAATTTCCAAGCCCATTCACATGGGCTCTCCTACTGGTTTTTATGTTCTCCATTCTACTAAGGATTTCAATTGATAGCATTTTTGAACATAGCTATAGTATGGTATAAACTATATACCTTTTTCCTCAAAGAAAACTTCTCTATAAAATACAATAAAATTCTATAATTTTTTACACCCTTTTCCCAATACCTTTTCTCTTTTCTTCATGTATCCTGAAGAGTATCAGGAATTCCTGTGGATTTGTCTGAAATTAGTTGCATATATTATATCACAAACACAATTTCTTCACTGCATAAAGTCATCTAGCTAGGAGTTCTACCATTAAATGCACTTGTTTATCCTGAGTTGTTACTGTCATACTGAATTTCCAGATCTGGAATTACATAAATTACAAAACTCTAATTGGACACAAACAACTGTGTTGTATATCAAAATGAAAATAGTAGCACTATCAAGGACACAATGAAAGGACAAACAGAACTGAATGAAAGGAAAATCTCCCAAACCCCTTTTTAATCTCTCCACCTGCTTTTGTCTGGGTGGTGGCCAAATGGAAAAATGAAACAAGGTTTATGATTTATTAGTTTGGATTCTTGTATGGAGGCTGTAGAAGTAACAGGAACATTTATAAATGTTTGCAAATAGTGTAATGTAATTTAATATTGATTCTTCCTTCTCAGTCTTGTTTAGCTACTGCCATATGAATGCTATGAAAATGTAAGAAATATTTATAATATTTATTACTTCAACGTCCACAATTGTGGCAGTCTTTTGGCATATATAACCTACTGAATTAATTCTTTTTCTTTCTTCTCTTTAGTTGATAATTGGAATTTATGTTCTTATTGTGAGACCTCACATATTCTCATTTTATCAGCAGCAACTCATATTAAGACCACAAAAATTCAGATGCTCTGTGCAAAGATCTATGCTTGACAAATTAATCAAGAGTTTCCATTATTAGTGTTCTGTATTTTGAATAGGCATTAGCAAAACACACTTTGTATTTACAAAACTGAAATAAAGTAACAAAGCATAAAGTCATGAGATTTATTTCAGTTGCTAAAATTATCAAGAATATTTGTCAAACTCTTGGGAAACAGTAACTTAAAAAATAAGAGTCAGGACAACACAACATCAACAGCACTGAAAACAAAAGAAAGAAGGAACCAGATGAACATGTTCACAAAATGGACCCACAACAGAAGATCATGAGTAATGTGAGAGGGTAAATCTCTGCCCAGTGACACCAGGCAGGACAGGACAGGAGGGCAGAGATGGACAATGTGGGCAATGGTGTGATGTGAATGCACTCACGACAAGCTACACCATCATCAGCCTCACGCCTGCAGGGACATCTAAGGCAGACAACAGAAAATGGCACAGATGAAAATACTTGTGGATTTTTTTCCTTTTTTTTTTTTTTTTTTTGTTTTGTTTTCCCCTTCTGATTTTAGCTCTGAAGCCCTGAGCCTGTGGTAGAGCCTTTCTTTGCACCAGTAAGGGCCTCCTGGATTTATGTTCTTGAGTTTCTTCTTTACATATCATTAATCAACTTATTGCTTTCTCTGAACTTTTGGGTGTTAATAAATTGAAGAGAGCTCTGTAGCTATGGGAACAGTGAAGAAATAGAAAATATATTTAAAAGAAAGAATCAAGGTGCTCGAGTAGTTTTGTTAATCACAGAGCCTGTTACAGAATTATGGTCATGACAGTGAGGATAACTGACTATAATGTGATTTAACATAGACTGCATTGGATTTTCCCTCAATGTTCATTTTAAAAATTGTTTTTCATAGAAGTCTTTACTTGAAAGAAGAAAAACGTAACTTTGGGCTATTCTATGTCCTGTGCAATAGGAGATCCCCACAACTGCTTTACATTATCTGCCTTTTATACATATCAATCACCATAATGTTTGAATACCTTATATCCCTTATGGTCTGGGAACTGACAGCATGTGCACATTTGCCCTTGGGTTTGTTATTTCATACTCTTGCCCACCATTTGCATGTATATTTTCATTTTATTTGCTCCTGTCAGTTCCTTACACAGGAAATGAGTCTATTTGAAGGAATGCAAAATGGTGGCCTGGCCAATTCCAAAGTGAACTGTGTTGTGATATCAGTTTAATAATGCATGAATGGATCTGCACTAGCCATAATTCACTGCTAGTGCTATTTATTTCTTTATCATGTGTCAGTTCCCTTTCCTGTCAGGATATCAAATAGCTACAAAGTGCAGTGTACTGTTTTCCTTATCTTTGAGCTAAATGTTCCATTATATCACATTTTAGGCTTTTAAAATTGCATAATGAAGCACACATAAAATCTAAAGTGATCTTCAATAGTATATCCATGATACAATGTTACAGAGTGATACAGCACCAGGGATTGCACTGTGGCTGTATCTGGTTGGTAGGAAGGAGCATGACTTAAATAATTTGGTCATTAGAATAGGAGATATTTTGCTCTTGGTTTACTATAGGATTTCAGGGAGATTTATATACATCCATAGATATCTAGAGTTCAAGGAACTTAATTGGGCTGAGATAGAGCCTTTACAACTCTGAGATTAACAGCTGGAAACTGTTTTTTAGCTTAAGCCACTGTGTGTGCTTTCTCTAAATGCTTTGGGCTTAACCTTTGAATTTTTACAGCATAAGAAGGTTAATCTCTTTCTCTTATAATATTCTTCCTTAAATGGGAGATGCCACATTGAAGGTGTGACATATTTCAATCTCACTGTTCTTCTGTATTTCAGCATCAGATCTGAAATACTAAATTTTTTAATCAGAATGGCTCATGTGGCATTAGTGTAGTTATAAAAGAACTCCTTTTGTGGAACAAGTGGAGTAAGAAATGGATTCACTGTCTAATATGTCTTCCAGATTTGTGTATTAGAGTTCCCAGCATAATATGCTATTTCTTATATTTTGTGCTTCAACTAACAATGATATATCTGTTATATCATTGTTCTTAAAATAAATTATCTAATAATAAGTGTTCCTCCACAGTTTGCCATGAAACAGATGCTTGAAAGAACAGCAGCAATTCAAATGAAAACAAAATAGAAACCCTAAAAGGTCACATCACTTTCTGCTATTTTAGGTGTCAAAATTCAACTGAGCATAAATATTAAAACTTAAATGGTTCAGTTGTTAGAAAAACTCCCAGAACCTGCAAAACCATCTGAGTCATTTAACCATTTCTGACTGTGCAATTAACTACAGTACACATAAAAAAAAAAATGCACTGAAAATTATTATTACATGTGAATTGAATTTCTTCTAGGATATGCAAATTCATTTTGATGAAAAAAAAAACCCAACAAAACCCAAACTCAGCAATTAAAAATAAGATATAATTTAAAGTTACTTTTTAAAGTATATCATTCTCTATAAATCCCAGAGCTACAACTGTGCACAATGGAGGTGCCTGCAGACACTGCAGCCAACATGTGGGGCTCCAGCTCCTGTTTGGGCCTCTCAGGTACTGCTGTAGTTTCCTGCAAACCATTTGCATCTTCTGCCTTCTCCCCTCTAAATCCACAAAATATGCTTTTGCCTTATGATCCTCCCTAAAACAACCCATCCTTTCTCTTTTTGCTGTGCTGACCTCTCAGAAGGATTGAGTAGCTCAGGTGCAGCTGCACAGCAGAGCAAGGGCAATATATCTTACAGCCCTTCGGATGTTGGCTTTATGATCTAGTTAATAAAATATTTAAACACCTCATTTTTGTGCCCACAGGGAGCATGATTATAACCACAGGCATAAAGTGTTACTTGGCCAGCACAAAGCAGCGACAGATGAGTGGGTCCACATGCAGACTGTCTCTCCCAGATGTGCTCCAGGGGCTGGCTGGAAGGAGCCTTGTGCCAGCAGGCAGGACAGGCAGCTGTGCACAGGCAGCAGGCAGCTGAGATTTGTCCTTCAGGAAACTAGTCCTGAGGCCTGAGACTGAGCATCTGAGGTCAGTGCTCAAGGAGTTAACAACCCAAACAAGACCAGTGCTGTTGGGGACAGGGTGTTGCACTGAGTTCTTGACTCTCATTTTTCACACACACACAAATACCCTGATTACTTCCTCCTAATAGTCGTAACATATTGAAATTCACTTCACATCATGGCAGAATTAGTCTTCATTCAATTTTTTAGATTTTTACTTCTTGTTTGGAAGTATAACCCACTTAGACTCAAGCTAAAGTGAACCTCAGAAAACACAAAACATAAGGGACAGTTGGAATATCATATTTGCCAGGTTTGCACTTGAAAAAAACTAAGTCACAGATTTCTGAAGAGGGGGCAAATATAAATGACAGCAGACTACCTCAAGACACCAAGCTCATTTTCAATTTCTTTCCTATTCAGAAAGATTACACAGCTACAGGATCAAAAAATAAATCCAGTGATCAGAAGCAGGAGCAACTCAATCTCCCTGCACTGACCAGGTAGGCACCGTGGATTTGCTGCAGCCTTCAGGCATCACCTGTGCCTGAAGCAGCCTCTGCTCTGAGATGTGCAGGTTGGGGAGCTCAGAGTACTGAAATTTTGCCTTAATGTACACAGATATAATCACAAACCTTTTACATGAGTACCATTTGAGCTAACCCATTAGCCTTGCCTAAATTAGTCTGGCTGTTTATAAGGTATTAAATGCACTACAAAGCCTAACATGTTTGTTATGCTCTATAATCAGAGCACCTGTTTAAAAGCCCACTGCAGCTGTACTTCCAGCAGATTACAGGCCATTAGGCAAGTTATGCAGTACCTTATTTTTATAACCTAATCTCTCTCCTTCTATCACATTTGAATTTTAGAATCGTAAAAATGAGATTCTTTCCCCTCCATACACCTTCTCCAAGTCCTTTAGTGATTGAGATGAGGAGAGTAATATTAATATTTATACAATGCTCAGATCTAACTTTCTGTTGCTATGGTAAAATACTGTCATGAAATATTTCATTAACTTTTAATCCTTTTTAACACCATTCTTCCCTCTTGAGACTAAACTGAAACTTTGGATACTTGTGGGACATAATTTTTATGAAAGATGGCAACATAGAATCACAGAATCATAGAATTGTTTAGGTTGGAAAAGACCTTTAAGATCTTCAAGTCCAACTGTTATCTGAGCATGGCCAAGCTCACCACTAAACCATGTCTCCAAGCACCACATCTACATGGCTTTTAAATACCTCCAGGGATGTGACTCTGCTTTGGACAGCCTGTTACAATGCTTGACCATTTCTTCACTGACAAAAGTTTTCCTAATATCCAACCTAAACTTCCCCTGGCACAACTTGAGGCCATTTCCTTTTGTCCTGTCTCTTATTACTTGGGAGAAGAGTCTGACTCCCATCGTGCTCCAATCTCTTTCAAGGTAGTTGTAGAGTGATAGGGTCGCCCTGGAGCCTCCTTTTCTCCAGGATAAACATCCCCAGCTCCTTCAGCTGATCCTCATGAGATTTGTGCTCCAGATCATTCATCAGCTTTGCTTCCCTTCTTTGGACATATTTAGGCACTTCAAAGTCTTTCTTTTAGTGAGGGGCCCAAAACTGAACACAGAGATACTAAAATATTTGTGGTTTTGCTTGAATGGTTAGAATAGTGATCAGAAAAAGACCTTGGATTGGATTGAGTTTCCAAAATGTATGTTTACAGTGCAGCCCTAGCATACATTGAGCAATGCATCAGCTATTTGAAGGACCACAGGAGAGATCTGCAGTCCCCTGTGGAGGCAACAGGAGGGCAACAGTGGTATCTTGATGGCTCTGAGGCCTCACTGTGCCACTACTCAAGGACCAGACCCTCACTGCAGCCATTTACTCTGCTCAAGAGCTTTAAAAGCATTTCATATAGTTACTATAACCTTCATTTAATCCCATTTAATACTTTCCTTATACATAAGTAGAAGTTAATATCAAATAAAATATTATAAGATAAAATAATAATAAAACTAATTACCTATGGCTTAGGATGGCTCATAAGAGAACAGAAAAGACACATCACCCTTACTGACATGGGATAAGATTATGATGCACATGCTGACACGTCACTGAAATAATTTCTCCCAGCTCAGATGCTGCTTTTTAAAGGATTTATATAAATTACAGCAACAATGTCAAGTTAAGATTGCTTTCTTTAGCATAGTTGCAATCCATTTCTACAACAGATGCCTGTCGTAACGTACTGGCACAGAGTACCTCTTTGTGAAGCAAAACATTAGAGTCTCAGAACATCATAATCCAAGTTTCAAATAATGTCATTGTAAATACTGTATGGGCCCAGTCAGGGATATTTGTGTGATGTCTCCCAGGCAGAGGGGTCAGTACGAGGCAGGTTAAGTATTTTGGTTTTCTCGGACTAAGAACCCAGTGTGCAGTTGGTGCTCTCTCCTGTAATAGCTCTCTAGGTCAATGCCCACAGTTGCAGACAGTAACCAACTTTATACGGCATCAAAAAGCATTAGTCAACCTTAAGATAGTGATTTTTAAAAAAAATAGTATGTCTCTACACTTTCATTCTCCCTGAAACTCTGAAAAGAATCTTAATCAGACAGCAGCATGCCCATTTATGATGCTTTGATTAAGAGTTATGTAGAATTTCACAACAACTGAGCTCAAAGGCAATCTTAAAATCAGCAGACTACTCTTACTCACTTAACTTCTTTGGGAAATCTTGTGATCTGGGTTAGAGTTTATAAATAATTACATCATCACTAACAGTTTTAGTTTGTTTCATTGTATTTTATTCTGATTTTAAAAGACAAATAAAACCAAACTAGATTCAATATTTTGTTTTCTTTAAAGGATTAATTATTCCTGCACATTCATTGCAATGTTGATCCTTGAAGGCAGACTTACAGATAAGAAAAAATGGTATCAGAAATCACACTTTAGGTTACAGCCTGTGAGCATTTGAAGGCACAAAGACCAATCCCTCTTTGGTATTGCCAGGATGACAACTGACTAGACTTCTCAGTTTTAATTCAGTGATTATCTGCATGAACACAGATGTCTATTGATCTGTTGATACATGTCTATCTATTACAATAAGTTTTAGTACTTGCTGCTGGAATTGGGTACGTTATCCTTTTTACAGTAGTGATGGAGATTTAAATTTTAGGTTTGATGGCAAAGAGTAGTTATGAGTAATCATCAGTTCTCTAACCTTGCTGTAATCTCCTCAGAGAACTAAGAGACTAGGCTTTTAATTCCTTCTTTACCATGTTTTTAGGAAGACATGTAAGCAAACCCCTTAATTAGCTCTATTGCTTTTTTTTGATATTTGCAGAAATCTTTCTGACTATTATGCAAGTTTCTGCTGAATGAGACAGTCTACAAATAATCCATTTACAATACATTATCTATTTATTATGTTAGAATTTTGATTTATTATGTTCTGCTTGGCAACTGCTTCAATACTATGTAAATAGAAACAAAACCAACCAAACCCAAAGTCAATCACTTCAGGGTTTTTTTTAGATAACAGAAAGATCATTAAGTGATAATAAAAGATAGTTATAATATGAATGCACAACACAATACTAATTAAGATAATTATTTGTCTATGTAAGATGCAAAACAACATCATTAATTTATTCCTGTTGCATGTAAGCCACAGGAAGGCCTGGAGTTCATGATGAAAATTAGATTTCCCTGTCCCATTTGATGATTTTGGTGACTGTGTGCTACCTTTCCTGGGTCGGGGTGTGGAAAGACGGATGGAAAGAGTAAATGAGAGCTTGCATGATGCAGAAAGGGTTCAGATGCTATAAGGTTTCATGTTTACTCTTTTTTTTTTTTTTTTAATAAGCCTTGCTAGCATGTAGTACTGAATGCAGCATACCAGAACTGACGTTAAATCCCCCCTTAAAAAGAACATGATACACTTTTTCTCACTCATGACTGTCATATAATAAATTTCACTGCAATTTACCTATTCAGACAAGAATTCTCTGACAAATGACCAATTTAACATTTCCTGGAACACGTCTAGTTGATACATTTTACCTGGATATGCCCCAACTTGAGTCACATTGCATTCACTGCTCTGGGGGTGGGGACTGTGGTGGAACATCTTTCCTATTTTCTCACTGTTGCAGCAGTATTCTAACTGGTTTGGTAGGTCTAATGTGAGTCCACCTTCTGTGGAAATGTTCCACCAAAGTCCCACAGAGGTAGCCTAGTTTTTTAAAGGTTTTGTGAGTTTGTTGCTCCTACCAATACTATTGTTTATATAAAGGTTATTTTTATACTTCTAATGTCATGTTTCCTATCTTATACACTATTAAACTAGGAATTAAAAAAGCTATTTTCCAAATGCTCATGTTGCTCATTGAAAGGTTATCTCTGTATTCCTCTGCCCAGCCCTCTGAACCCATGTCAGACATGAAGCACATGGAAGGGATGTAATTTTACGTAAAATGGCAATAAACTCCAGTGCTAGATTTCAGTCAGATTCCCAGTATGGACAGTGTACACAGTATTGGCTGGATCCTGTTCCACAGCATTCACCACAAAGCCTAAGCTCATATTTCTTTTATTTTCAGTGTCCTCTCTAGAGGTTAGGTCATCACAATGTTTACTGGTGAGCTCTTTCTGACTGGAAAGGTCAGCCTGGCATTACATTATGTGGCCATCATTAAAATTCCTGTATGGAGTCAAGTCACAAGAAATGTAAGTAGGAAAGTGAAATCTTGACAAGCTTAATGGTCATCTGAAGCTACTGTGATTTATTAGTTTGTCCCCTGAAATAAAAGTTTTAAGTTGATTGTGCTATTCAATAACAGACCAAGTGACATAATCTGTCTCAAATTTACTCAAGTGGCAGCCAGAGCAGGACCTTCCTAAGACCCTGTATACGTGCTGTCTCCTGAATGCTGGTGGAGAAGATCTTTGGACCAGTGTTTTCTGGTCTCAGAAATGCAAGGCAATACCTGTCTGGATAGGACAAGCTGGAGTCAGTGCACAGTTTTCTGCTGAGGGGACTCTGTAATTATGTAGTCAAGCTCAGTAAATACTAAGGAGCTTTGATATAAAGAAGTGGAGTTTTAGCCAATAAAAGAAAAGAAAAAGTAAATCAAAGTTTTGGAAATTGTTAGTCTATCCTATTCCATAGTTATCTGTAAATGTATCTTAATTTGGTGTTATTTTTATTTTTTTTTTTTTTTATTTTAGCTACAGAAATAGTGCAGACATTATTCCATATTGTGATCATGATCTGCAGTCTGGGATTTGCTTTGTGAACACAGATAAGTGATATTTCTGTTCTTTGAGTGGATGAGTCCCTAATTAAAACTTTTCAGGAAATACTTGTGAACACTTCATGTGTATTGCATATTCATCACTGTATTTGCCACTATATATTTGCATGCATATTCATTAAGTTATCTTTACCTACAGATTGTTCAGAAATAATTGATTCATTGACTATTCACTTAAAGATAAAATTCACCAAATTAGATATAGATTCACTTATTCACCAGAGATTTATATACATTTTTCAAAATAGCTAAAGATATGTACTAGAGATGCCACTGACACATGTATGTCTCATTTTTAAGTCCCAGCTGATGGGCTGATTTCAATGTGTCCTTTCTGGCTGTTAAGCATTCTAGTAAACTCACTTATAGAGTTGTTCCCTAAAATTCAGCCTTCACTATTCTGATTTTATTTCATTCTTTTTCATGTAGCACAGTAACTAATTATTATTCCTTGCATTAGCATTCTTTTACTCTTTTTTAGGTTGTTGTCATGCTTTTCTTTGGCAATTGCTTTATTTAGTCTTTTTTGGAGAATTGCATGCCATGGTTTTTTCACTGTTTTATCATGTAAACTTTTTTTTTAACTCCATTTTGTAACTTTCTGGAAATGGATTGCTCTAAAATGCAAACATAATTTCACCATGACATTCCCATATCCTTCCTGTGTCTCTTCTGAACCTTGAAAGGTGAATAATGTACCTTTTAGTTGTTGTTTTTAGTTTTGCTTTGTTTTGTTTTGTTTTGTTTTTCTGGCTATATAATTAATTCATGTCTGCATATATTATTCCTTTCTACCTTTCAAATTCACATCTTGGATTTTCATCTCTCAGTTGCTTTTCTCCTTTTTTTTTTTTTCTTTTTTCATTATTTGATGTTCTTGCTTTAATTATTTTCTGAAAGTTTTAATCTTGTCTACACTATGTGTTGTCTCTACTCTTGTGGTGTTCCGAATTTTTAATTTAGCACCACCTGTGAATTGCATTGGTGCACTGAGAGGTTTATGTTTGTTATATAATGCTGCTATGAGAGGTTTGCACTTTAGGTGAGTAGTGGATTTAAGTTTTTGCTTGAAACTATATTTCAGTGGAGTCACCGTAGCTGGACTCTGGCAGCTGTAATATATCCTCACCTATCCTGACCACAAAAATGTAGTGCTGAACCTAGCTAGGGATAGAGTTTCAGCTTGGGAGTTTAGTCTTTTGCATGGATGTAAAGAATGGGATGGGTCTCTCATCCCATGCAGATTAAGGAATACAGATGAATGGCTATACATGTCACATGGTTTTTAACAGGAAACCTCTGAGACTGGCAATTTCACCTGAACAGATAGTCGCTCCCTTTAGCTGATCTCATTAGGTGTCTCAGAGGTTCCTGATTTCATAATGGGAGCTGGATTGATGAATTTAAAAAAAAAAAAAAAAAAAAAAAAAAGGCTTGATAAAGATTATAAAGATTTTATTACTCCTCAGATCAGACTGATACACAAACTTAGTCAATCTATGCCTGTGGCCATACTGGTGGCATCATATTTTCAACCTAGTAAGACACATGTTCTGGGCTTGCTGCACAACAGATGAGAGGGAATGTAAGTCTTCATACCCTTCACCTTCAGACCAAGGTGAAAGAAATGAACTGCACTTTGTTTGAAGCTCTCCCATATCCCATATCTCCCATATATCAAGGACCACCTTCACTGGGCATTGCTTCAATGGGTAGCTCTTGCAGAAGAATTTATTATATGCTCCCAGTTCAGCTGTCCTCCCCTTGCAGAGAGATACTGCCACATCAGTGCAAAGAAAATGACCTCAAAACAGCAATGTCCATTGGCTCGATGATGGTTGGATTCCTCCCTGAATGACAGGAACCCTAATTATCTCATGGGGTTTGAGTCCTGGATGGTAAGCAGAAATATGGAATTTGGAAATCTGTTTTTTTTTGTTGTTGTTGTTCATTAATTGTATTTTGCATTTATTTACTGGTGAAAACTGTTAAAAATTGGCCATTAAAGACGTTGAGGTAAAATGCAATGTTAGTCATGAGTAACTGAATCAGTTTAAAATTCAAAAGCTGTAGGTCAGATAGCAATTTTCAGGATTTTTTAGTGTTACTTCATCAGCAGTCACTTCATCAGCAGTCTATTTTACTTAAAAATCCTAAAAAATCTGTTCTGTCATTGAAAACCAGAATGATGAAGATTAAGACAATTTAAGGATTTAACTAAAACAAGCAAAACCAGTGAAAATGTGGCTCAATATACTGCTCTTCAAGTGAACAAAGAAATAAAGCAATACAAGTTGTTCCTTATTAAAAATTCTTACCACTGTGTTTAAGCTAATTCCATTTGATACTGTACAGCTCAGAAAGTATTTTTGAGATTGTCAGACTTGAAGATGTGAGTGAAGTCATACTGACAGTGATTTGAAATTTCTACTCCAGCATTTCGAATTTGATTAGAGGTTTGAGCTTTTAAAGCTAAAGTGCATGTTTTATATAACACAGTAGGGGCCCTATTGTCAAATGGTCTGAGGAACTGTGAATCGACAGCTATCATCAAAATAGCACAAATCCACCAGCAAGATCTCCTGAAAGACTGTGGGATGTTATTATAGCACCTAGTGGAGTATAACATGTTATTTATTCTGCAGGCATTTTTCCTATAGCCATCACTCTCTTTGTAACAAAGCCTCTGTCTGAAGGAAGTGCATGCACTTTCTCTAGGGCATACAAGTCCTGGGCAAAGAAAGCTCTTCAGCATTTCTTGTGCAAAGTAACAGAAGAGACAAATTCACACTGTTATCATACCTCAGTAGCTTGCACAGTATATTTCGATGCATATATGATATCAGAAATACCGTCTTCATGATGGGACTTCTATTAGTTTGCCCTTTTAGTATTGATGAGGGGACACAGGTTTAAATCTTACAGTAAAAGGGGTGTTCAGGAAGGGTGAAAAAGGTGTCTAAATGCTCACACTTCCACATGATCTGCTAAGACAGGCTCAAGACTAGAAAGCATAATCCAGTTCTGGCTGGGGTCAGTTATTTTATTATTAAGTTGAAAAGAAGGGTGAAACAGAGCAATGTCATGAAAGAGTATTTTCTTGGTCTATTATTTGGCCTATACAAGAAAGTGGAAAATGGGTGAGAATTTGATGCTTTTCCTTCTATTTCCAATAAAGCCAAAACAAACACCCTGACTCCAGCTGAGGCTGACTCTTCTGGGGTGTAATGAGTGGGTACTTGGGTACTTCCTCCCTGTTTACAGTTCCTTGTCTTTTGAAGAAAGTTGATAACTAAAGTTTACATGACAGGTACATCTCATGCCCAGCAAACAAAATGATTCACAAAGCAATCTTTTTGTGGGTTTTCTTTGTCTCTGCTTTCTAGCCTCCTTCAGCAGTCTAGGTAATTAGGAAATATTTCCTGCTTTGTCAGTTCAGATTTATTTGTTCTCTGCTAGTATCCCCCACATGGCTGGAATACAAATCATTTGCTGGAAAAAATGAGAAGTGATGAAGAAGAGAGTGATTAATGACCTAACATTCTATTTTAGCAGATAAAACAAGAAGGGTTTCACTCAGTTTGCCTCCAGATAACATTTTGTATTCATTTTGCAACACAGTTAGAACTCAATTGTATCAAAAGTGAAAATTCATAAACCTACAGCAGTTTGTGAAATGTGAATGATTGATTGCATACAGCCAGAAAACTCTTGAAAAGATAAACTAATTCCGTGATGAACAACGCATTTCATACTCAATTAATTATACAGTACATTTTGTTTCAAAATATTAAATGCCTAGAACAGTCTTCTGCCTGAAAGCGTCTGGGCTTTGTAATGAGACAAAAGTCTTGGGTTCAATCAGCTGTCTCTGAGATTTTAGAATGACTTATGCCTGAATTAGAGAGGTTTAGGGCAGTGATTTCCTGGCAGGAAATTAATAATGAGCTAAATTAGAACATGCCTAGAGATGATTTAAACAACTTTGCTAGTATTGTCTGTGACAGCCTGTCAGTTTATTCCCCAGTTTTACTATTGTCTAGTAAATAATCAAAATCATTACAAATTTGGTAGTGCACTGTGATCCAAAAGGAAGTAGACAGTCATATTTGAACCCAAGATGGGAGATCTGAAGTATGTTCTGCAATGCATAGGCTTTTGTGGTGGAGCGGGGCAAAATATAGGCCTAGTGTTTCTACTGAGACAGCTTTTAGTGTTGCTTTGTGATTTGTCAGATAAATCCTAACAGAGCAGATTCAGGTCCTCTTCACACTGCAAAGGATGAGAAGAGTAAACTAAAGGGAGACAGCTAACGTCTCTAGCTTTTTCAAAAATGGTATTATGCTCAATCACCTTTTCCTCTCTTTAAATTCTCTGTGGTGTACATTGATTTTGAAAGAAATAGAACTGGAGAGAAGTTCAACATCCAGATACTTTAGCTGGTTGCAACAATGAGTGCTTTCTGTAAGCAAATTGTCAGGAAGTTCTGTCTGCCTGGTCACACCAAGATAAATTATTTCTGACCTTTTACTTATTTCAGGGTAAACCAAAACCAAAATCATTTATCTTACTGTCCAGTTCTTAAAAGTTAATATCAATTCTACAACTTCAAGGAATGAATCAAAGAGGGCATGAGTAGTTAAATGATGACCAGTGACACTAATCTGCCTGCTGTGTGCTGAGAGATCTTGTTCGATAAAAATGGAAAAACAATTGAAGCTCTTCTTATTCAAGTGGCTCTTGAACTGCAGAGCTAATGAAATGATTGACAGTCATTTGTGAATAAAACAAACAAAAAACAGAACAGGGAACAAACCAAACAAATAATAATTTGAAAAAATCAACAAAAACATGATGGAAAACAAATCCCAAACCAAGAAAAAAACGCCAAATCTCAAAATTAAACTGAAAACCAAAGGACCCACTGTAAACAATTTTACTAGGAAAACAGAAAGGAAAGGGAGATTATTCATATCAACTTCACAGTGGAACAACAACTGTGTATCCCTGTCTTGGAAGTTCCTAAGACACTAAAATGTCCTATTTTCTGCACCCAAAGATTGAAAGAACATCTAACTTGAATAGTTTCACATAAAATTTGGTCTTCAGAAGTACTGCAGCATTCTCCTGCCCTGCTGTGTCCTTGCAGGTGTTGGAGCAGAAATACCTCCTAGGGGAAAACCAGAACTGTGGCAGCATGGAAGAGCATGTCCAAAGGAAAATGCTTCCCTACAGCCTCTGCTTGGCAAGCTGTGCTCACAACCCATTTACTTTAGACTTAAATTTAAATCCCTTAGGCTGCTTACTTTTTGTGCATGGATGGATCCCTTAGGACTTACAAAGAAAAACTTTTGCATCCCAGAGGAATACACAAAATAATGTAATACTACTAACTTCACTCTCAGAGAAATTTATTGGCTAAATATATCAACACTAAAACCTTGCAAAAAAAGTAGTTTTGCTTACAGGGTAACCAGTGCAACATTTCTCACTGAAATACCCTAACAAGCAGAGAGTTCCATTAACTTCAGTGAATCAAAATAGATTATGAACAGTGTGGATTTTTCAGTCTTTTTCATAGCAGCTTAGATTGTAGGAGCTAATTTTCTAAGCAACAGCATCTTTCAAAGGATGAGAAAGACCAGTATGTATTTGAGGAAGGAGACAAAGCATCATTTCAGTATTGCTACTGCTTTATTTGTGGTCCAGACTTCTGTTTAATTCAGTGGTATAATAAATGCATAGTCTTTTCATGGAGAACTAGCAGAACAGTAGATTAAAGTAATGGATCTGTAAACATCAAAGTTCTATTTGAAAGTTGTGTGGAAATTGTAAAGGAGAATTGGAGAAAGAACAAAGTATTGGAGTGTTTATGCTGTCTTGTTTACTGGTGTACAGTTTATTTTAATGGGCTTGTTGAACTTAGAGTATTATTTATAGAAATTGTATTTTTAAGTAAAGTAAGTTCACTTAAAATATGACTGACTAGTCTGCAAGATGTATAGAAATACAAATAAAATTAAGTAAACGCTACTTGGACCTTTTTTATCCTCTCATGTTAATGCAGAGTTGATTTGTTATTTGCTCTTTCTTAAAAAAAAAAAAAATTCACTGTGCCTTAGCAGATAGTTAAAAGTATATCTGCTCAGGGTTTTTTTTCAGTTTTGTTGTTTTGGTGTTTTGTTTTTTTTTTTAATCTGCTTCTAAGTCAGAAAGTTTTACCGCAGTTTTATGGAGACTCCAACAACAATTATTAACTAGATCCAAAGCTCAAAACTATTAGCTGTTACATTCCTGCCTCTTTTTAAAGCATTCACCACATCATATTGGAACAAAGGAACCCAGAGCGACGTAGAGATTTTCCTACAGGAGGACGATCCAGTACATTTTGGATACTTGGTTTGGAGACTGTATCCTCTGGTGCTGAAAACAAACCATAAACACACCATACCAGGTGGTTTCATCAAGACAAGATTTCAGACAACAAAAATCTAAGAGGAACTGAGACATGGCTGTAGCAATTGCATAATCTTCCAGAAATTACACATTACAATTTACAATAGTCCCAGTCTCTAAGTATGTTTGATGTGGGATTAAAAGTCATGCTAGAAACCAATTAACTCACTGGACTGCTAGAATATGGACGTAACTACTAAAATAAGAATTTTTTAAGAATTTCCAAAGAACAAAGGAATAGCAGAGGAAGAGTTCAGGCATCATCTTAAAAAAGTATTTTGATACCATAAAATTTGAAAGAAACTAATAAACATTTTGGGTACTTTCAGAGTCTTGTTTCCAGGTAGGTGTGGGTTGGAAGGGACCTTCAGATATCATTTGGTCCCACTGACTAGGTGTAAAAAGCTATCACAATAAACTGGAATTTTTTTTCAATTTAAGGTGTTTAACTGCTCTAGTCCTGTTGTCGGTGAATTATGATTTCCACAGACTCATGTCTGATTTGCAGTGGGAGCACTAACTCTGATGTGCTCACACTCAGGGCATCTCAGTGACCGCTTGGACATCAGTTGTGGCCCAGGTCCTGCAGCACCTGTTTGCACCTGTTTCTGTCTCCTTTCATGAGCACTGTAATCTCTCCTAGTTAGGGCAGTCACCAAATTTATTAGAAGCCTGGTTTTCAATTACCTTCCAAATACTGCCATAGATTGAAAACATGGATTAGCTAGACAAATGATTCAAAGCTAATTAGTTAAAAATAGATTCTCTTTTCCCAAATACTCTTTCAGTCCCCTTCAGCTATTTAGCACTTTATAATGAGCAGAATTACAATAGAGGGCCACCTTTTAAATAAATTTTGTCCTTAAAAATCAATAAAGACCTTTTAAAAAAATTCAATAGTCAACACCCATGACTTATACAGGTGGCTAATTCAATACAATCAACATACCAAGTGATTTAATTCTACAAGTGAACACAAATTGTCACTGTTTACTAGAGCACTTCTGTTAAAAGTTCATCCATGAAAATTACAGACTGTCATTATGATTTTTATTTTTGCTTATGTAAACCTCTCAGAGAAGGATTTTTGCTTTTACTAGAACTGTTAGAATACAAATTGCTCTTGAAAACAAAATAAGTCATTCCCAAAGTAAATCTTACACAGAATCATAAATTTCAGTTGATACAGCAACATGGTTACAAGACCATCAGCTGTGTAACAAGATACATACACAACTGGTTTGCAAGCCAAGCAATGCTATATAAAGTCAGCAAGCAATGATCCATTAAATGAGCCCTTCTGTACGTGATTTCAAGCCTGGGTTAGGAGCAGTGTTATAGCCCAGACTTGATTCAATTACCCCGACATTAAGAAAACAACACTATGAAAATGGAAAATAACATTGCTATGGCAAAGCAAAGGCAGGATATCTCAGAGAAGCAGCTCTTGGACTTAAATTAAGATTTTTGAGAGTGGTTTGAGGCAGTTTAGACCTCATGTGCTGTGTGAATGTCATCAGTGGAGACAGAGGGAATGACAGAATTTATGAGCAAGCAGTGATGATGTCCTGGTCCCAGCAAGGTCACTTGGTCTCATTTTTGCAAGAGACTGCTGTGGAGCCAATATTTAATTCTGAGCATTGAAATCCAATGGTAGGGTGCTTAGGGAAGGGGCTACTCCATTTTTAGTAAAAGCTGCATATAACTTGATGTAAGCAAATATTGTGATTCCTGTTTCTAGTAAAACAGTGGGGACTGAAACTATTGCTTTTAAATTGCAGTGAAGGCATTTTTCACTGAAACAAAGCTTTTTTCCCCCACCCAAGAAAAGGTTCTGAAACCTGCAAGATAATTAAGCCTTGTGGGTTTTTGTAGCATAGAGTTTGATTTTTCTAAACACTTAGGTTTATTAAATGCAATACATCACTATGCCCTATTATCTTACATACGGAACATTTGATTATTGTTGGAATAACTCAAGGTTTTCCAATTCTTTTCTTTATCCTCTTTTAATGCATGATTTATAGTTGATGACCTTTAAGGTTTTCTTAATAAAATTATCATGTACTATGTCGAAATAAAAGGAGAATCAAAGTTTCCACAGGTTTTTTTGTCTAAGTTTTACAGAGATCATACACTTTTTCAAGAAATAATGAGTTTAACATATCCAGGAAATACAATTTTTTTTGCTGCTTATTCATATTTAGTTTTCTTCTAGAAAGCATCTGAAAAATATCTCGGGATGGCAATGAGATTACAGTTTTTAAATTGTCATGAAGATGAATTAGATTTGTTGTACCATTCAGTATTCTCATTACAATTATCTTCACAAGAATGAATTCATAATATGTCATTTCCTATTCATTACAGACATTGTCACTGTAGAATGTGAAATGAACATTGAAATGCCTCCCACACCCCACACAACATGACAGGACTATAAATCAGAGCACTTTGACCTTTTCAGTGCTCAGTTGTTTAATCCGTTGGTCAGCCCCGTTCCCTGTTTACTTGCAATTGATTGGATGTGTTATTGGGAAACCTTGGTCTTCAACTGAGTAACTGATCTTACAATAGGCCTAAAGTGGAATAAGGATGTCAAGTTGGCAGACCACCTGTTAAATAAAGTCTTCATCAAGTCATGCGTTCCCGTTAGCATATATATTTGAAAATATTAAACAAGAGACAGAGTGCTAGGATGAAAAAGATAAGAGACTAAGAAGTAACTTGCTAGAAATAACTTTGGAATATGGCAAATTTCTGTTAAAAAAAAATCTGTAAAAATACACCTTTAAAATATCAATCACATTCACTTTACAAAACAAAGACTATAAAAGAGAAAATAATCAAAATAAAATACAGAGTAGCCACCACATAAAAAATTATGTTCATCTGCTGTGTCAGATTTTGGTGATTATTTACCACACAGATTAATGCATTCTCACTGACATGTGAATATTAATACAAAACTACTACACTTTCTTTAGCTTTTCCTTTCCCCTTCTTTCCTGAACCAAGTAAAACCACATGTTCTCATCTATAATGTTAGTAATAAAACAGCTTGACCAGGTATACTGGAAGGAGGATTTTGTTGTATGAAAGGTGGTATAGGACATCATTCCTCTTTTACTGTGGCCTTGTATTTTACAATCCAAACTGAAGATAATGGGCCAGCAGGGAGAGTGCTGTAGTTGGTGAATCACCATTGGCTTCTCTGCATTTGGGAAATAAATATTAAAATTACATTTTTAAGATATTATGATAACTGAATAAACGCCAAACAAACCCTAATGCTTAGCCCAAATTTTCAAAAGTAGTAAGAAAGTTGGTCTTTTACCTGGAAGGGGAAGTTTGCAAGAATTATTGGTTCACACTTTCTAAAATTCTCAGTTAACATTATTTTAACACCTTTTTTTTTTTTTTCAACTATGTAATCTACATTAAATCTTGGATCTGTTAGGACTATTCCAATACTTTTGATCTCCAAAGATGAAAGTATCAAAAACATAAAAAGAGGGTTAGAAGAAAAATGCTCTTGCTATTGGTAATCCTTTAGAAACTGAAGGTTTAAGCTCATGAGCAGTGAAAGGACATAGTTAGATGGAATATATGTTGGTGAGAACCATGATAGGTTTTGGCCTGTAAAGAAGCTCTTTCAGCAGAGTATTACTCACTCACCTAAACAGGATTATGAAAAATACCATATCTGGGCAATTGTAATATACACCAAAAGCCTTTGAGAGTAAATATGTGGAAATATGAATGCTAAAAGGAATTGTAAAATCATTAGAAAGAATTTCATTAAATTCAGTCCTGTACATGAAAATATACTGGAAAACCAGATAAATTAATTGAAAATTTTGAATTTGATAGGAGATTAAAATTTTACCAACTATAAACCGCTGGTCACTTTGATTACTCTAAAACCTTCCCCCTGCTTCACTTGGTCCCAGGATGATGTTTTAGAAGAACAATATTTATCTCTGTAACATACCAAATGGAGTCACATTTGGCAGACATGCTTTGAAGAGCTGTGCTGTTATTTTGGTCTTCCTAACAAGTAAGTATCTTTGAATTCCTGAAGAGTACATGTGACTTGTGGCACATTGACATGTATAATGTTTGCTCAATTAACCTCTATTTTTGGGTGCAAAACTTGAAAATACTAAAGGAAAGTAAACTCTGTGAGCAGAAAAATATGAAATTTCAGGGTTACTGAATCTTTGCTTACTTTTTTTGTTTCAACTGTGTTAAAAGCATTTGAAATAAAGAGCAAAATGTCTCCAGATCAACCTATCTAATATTAAAAAAATACAGAAAATATTTCTCAAATCTTTTTTAATAGCTTTGAAATGAGTGCCTGTAAAAGAATACTGAGATACATTCTAATTTTTTTTTTCAGGAACTATGCTATTTTTTATATTTTTCAGTTTTCAAAATTAATTCAGACTGCTGCAGGGTTTATGTTTCTAAAATATTCTCTATACCTTCAGCAAAGAAATCTTTTGCTCCTGCTTAATTTGACTTTGGGTTTTTTTGCTTTTCTCTTTGTTCTTCAGGAATCTAGGACAACTTCCTGGAATTTACCCTGGCTGCAGGAAAAATGTGGAAACATAAGGTGCCAAGCTTCCATTTGCATTTCTGAAAATATTTTTCTGGCCATAATTTTTTCCCTTATTTTGAACCAACAATTTTTCTTTCTTACTTGAAATTGCTTTTTATGTGTTTATATATTAAAACTCTTATTCTCAGGTTCACTCTGGCCAAGTCTTATCCACCAAAGGAGGAATTCAAAGGGAGGATTTTAAGAATAGCAGGTATCCTGGCTTCTTTATAGGGAAAGTTTAATGCTTCTGAAGATAGAAAGTTCTTAAAGCTGTGCAGTGTTCAAGCACTTAATATACTTGAATATGAGGTGAATTAAGTTGACCTGTCTTTCTGTATACTTAGAACATATTTATTGCAGCAATCTTGTAGCATCTGGAAAGCTGGTCTTATCTGAACAATAGATAAAATATTTAGCTTCTAGTTCCCCTCTTCCTCCTGATGATTTCAAAACAACCTTCTGGTTATCTTGTACTTTCTCTTCCTTTTTGAATTCTGGCTTTTTTTTTTTTTTTCCTGGAAGCTGATTTTGAGAGAGAGGTTGATGAAAACATAGGAAAAAACCCCCAAACAACAAACAAAACCAACTTGTTTAGTGAGTTTCCATTTCATCTGAGTACAGAAGCAGTTAGGTTTGGTCTAGATGATGTTGATCTAGATTAAACAAGTGATTCTTGGTAACTAACTTTGCCCATCCAGGAAAAACTCACTGAATTGTCAGTGTTTACAATTGCCCTGGCTACTGTGTGGCAATAAAGGTCTCTGTGGGAAAAGCAACAAGCTAGTTGATTTTTCAGGCACTCTGAGAAAATAAATAAATGCTCAAAATTTGGCTTCTCCATCTATCATGCAGAATAACCTTGTTTTGCAAAGATAAGGAGCAATAATTGACTTCAGATTCATTTCCTGTTGTTGACTGTTAATTTAATAATAGAAAGTGAGAGGCAGATACAAAATATCTCCTGAGGGTAGGGCATTTCTTAATTTCTCTGCAAGTAGGACCATGATCTTGCAAATGGCTTTGGCCCATATTTCCCACAATTTTTATTTTTATACTCTCTCTCTTGAAAGAGATTCCTTTCTGTTATGGAGAGGGATAATGTGTATGAAGTGGTTTAGTCAACATTCTCAGTAGTTTTGTCACAAAACCACTAGAACTTAGTAGCTTGAGTTGGCAGGTTCCTTTAGAGATAATCTAGTCCAATCCCCAAAAGTCACATGCCAAAAACCCAAAGTCTCCATACCATATGCAAGTGTATATTAGAAGGCTGAAGAGGACCTTCGTGAGACTGATCACTTGTTATGATGTACTGTATTATAACCAGCTTTTTACTGTGTCATTTAACAATTTCTGTAAGTATTTTCCAACTCAGGATAGTGTATGATTCTATTTTCTTACAGGAATTATTCTACTGTTATTGGCATGCATGGCCTAATAATTAATTGTCCTAAAGAAATTAATTTCTTACTGATATGTCGTTGTTTTCTGCCTTTCCTTTAGAACAAAGCTGATGTGCTGTAAATCATTCTCAGCCTGCATATTGCTTGCACTCTTAATTACAGCTATTTGAAGACCAGCATCTTTCTTGCAGCATAAAAAAAAAAGAAAAAAGAAAAAAGCTAAAACCTCTCAGTTTACAGACGTTTAAATTAGAGCAAAGAAGAATCCTTTCACATAGCTTAGGTTCAGCCATCTAATTTGTAAATGTTCATTGTAAATTATCTAATTAGATGGTTTTCACTTAAAATGATGCACTAAGTTTATTGTGCAGAAATTGCACACATGGGCTCGCTGACTGGGCCATTGATTAAATTGCTGTTCTTAAGGCTTAACTGGCCCTTCAGTTTTTTTGGATTCAGAATATGAACCTATCCTATTGGAGTAACGAGTCTCAAAGATAAAAATGCCTTACAGATTAATAGATCAGAATATTTCTTAGAGATCAAAATAAACATATCCTGGTTTGATCAAAGTAGGACACTGCTTTTACCTTCCAAGAACTGTTACTGGCCTCTGTAGTGTAAGGGTAACAGTGGCAAATTCAAAGCCTCTTTCTTTCTTGCAGAGCTGAAGTAGAGAAGAACATCAGAAAAGAAACGGAAGAATCTTGTACTCAAAGTGGTTGTTGCTGAAGTTCCAAGAGGACAGTTCAGGAGTTAATTTTGGTGGCAGGACTGTTGTGTTAAGTAACAAGGGAGGTGATGCATTATCCTACCTTATATCCTAGAGTCTGTGCAAACGTCTTGTGTCGGTGTCCCAGTGGAAATAGCTTCCTATTTATCCTGCTTATCACTATGTACTTAAAGCATTATCCTAAACCAAGTTGGTACCCTTTGTAATCCAATTGTCCCTGATCTTCTGTAGCCTTGAAAGGAATGAGTGTATATTGACACTTCAGATTATTCTGTGCTCCTGTATTAAAAGTCAGAGGGAGGGATCTTTCACTTTTTGTTGAGTGATGAGATTAATATCTTGTCCCTGGTTCCAAAGTCATGGTACAGGAGAAGAAAATTCTCTGTGCTTCTCCTACTCCAGTTATCCTTCTGTTAGAGTTTTATGAGAAGGATAACTCAAATACTGGAGTAGTGATGCATTTTCAAGGTTGTGAATTCAAATGTGGTCAATAAAAAAAGTAACTGAAATGATTGTGCACACCTTCAAGAAACTTGTGCCTCAGAATGGATGAAGTAAGGTTACTGATGAATGGGACAAGCTACTAATTCTAGAAATAACAAGGACACAATGACTGTGTCAGGCTCACAAGTGTGGTTCAGCTATGAAGAGTGTTTTTTACCTACCTAGAAATCTACTGACTCACACCTTGTTAGCATTTGAAAAACAACTTGGAAGAATACACTTCGTTATATGAAAGACTGATAAAATAACAAAATAATTTATTTTATAGAAAGACAAGTAAAACATGGAAAAAATAAAACACCAACCACATTTGTTTTACAGCAAATCATGAAAAGGTTAGACGCCTAGATGAGAAATACAGATGAATCTGAAACATATTAAACACCTCTGAGGAAGAAGGTTCACCTTGATAGCAATATTAGAGAAAGTACCTAAATGATACTGTGTGTAGCAAGAGGTTGCTCAGCCATATAGGAGATGAAGGCAGAGGGGTGGTGGAGCATAAGGACACCTTTTAATCAAGGAGGCAGGGTATTCAGAAATTAAAGACTCTGAAACATGGGTTTGTCAGAATAATTTTCTGTGAGTTTTTGTGGGCCTTCTCCATTCTTTAGGGCTTTCCATAAGTGATTGTTCTGCTGAGAGTGCTGCATTCTGATCACAAGCCATGATGAAAGGGCAGAGGATTGAACTGAGGAGGTGACAAGTCACTACCCTTATTCTGGGTGATAATCCCTTTCAAAAATGACAGGTTTAGTATAAATAAAGATGCAGAGTGGGTTTTTTTTCCCTTTTAAACAATGTTTCCTTCTTAAATGGTGACATATGCTACCATTCAAAGAATAAAGAGGTACCTAACTGTGAAAAACAAATCACAGCTGCTGTCAGAGGTTTCTGCCTCAGATGCCTTCCTATCAAGTCCATTCAGCACTCCAATGCATGTCTCGCCATGAACCTCTGATGTGCATCGAACTGCACTGGAGTGGAAAGGCCTTGTGTTGGAAAGGGAATCTGGGGCCATGCTTCACATGTACCCCTTGGTCCATGCCTTTGAGAAATAATGACCTGAGAACATATAGTCACATGCCTATACTGCACTATTTAAACAGATATTTCATGTTTTAATGTCAGATTAACATTTAGATATCCCCGCTTGAACTGCTATTAAAGTGGGGGGGGGGAGAGGGTGGAAAGGAAACCATAAACAGAATAAACAGAAGAAACATTCAGTAAACTGGAAAGTTTAAAATAGCAAAGACTTGAAAAAAATGGTAAAGAACTACTTTGTTCCCTTTCAGGCATAGGCTTAGGCGGAGTAGAGGGCATTTTCAGGACAACCTTCTCTGATGCAAATGTTTCTTCTTGATGCCTTCTTTTCAGGCAAGTAATATGGAAATTACAACCAAGAATACTTCTGTATGCCCTGAGAATACACAGGACCTTGGAACGAATGTGCACCTACATACAAAATGCACCTGCAAATAATGTGGGCAAGCCATTTAGAAGAACAGGCTGAGTATCCAACATATCCTTTTATTTTACTTATAACTTAGAAGTCTTCAGCCAACCTGAGATAATGATACAAATGGTACAACAAGATAATTTTGTTTCTGCTGAGTAATTTTCATCAATGTTTCAGATCAATAAAGAGTTTGGGTTTTTCTGTTGGGTTTTTTTTATTTGGTTGGGTTTTTGTTTGTTTTGAGGGGTTTTTTCTTGTTTTGTTTTGAATTTTACTGCATTAATATCTTTAATATAGTTATTGTTTCCTGAGGCTTGACAGATACTCTAGAAGGTCTTCACATACTGCACCTGCACTGTTCTTGTTCTCAGCCAAATTTCTGTATTACAGTACGCTGCTAATAAAGGAATTTCTTAATTCTCCTTGTCTAGTAACAAAAAACAGGGGGCCCCAGCTGTTAATTAAAATACTCAGCACTAAGGTTTTCCTTGTATTATTTAGAAATATTTTGCTATACTAAACTTATATAATTAGGAAAAAAAAGTAATCATTATCTCTACTTTTGTGTGTTATTCCTAGAATATTTTTTACATAATTGTGTTTGGGATGAAAATAGTAATATATTTTATAAATTTAATTAATTACTGAAACTTTTAAAAGGACTGAAAAGACAGAAAACCTTGCACTGCTCTTTGCTCCTCATTTTTCTTGAAGTGAGTCTTCCTCTAATGGATGCAGAGCTATGAATAGATCTTTCCCAAAAGATTTTTAAACCTTAAAAAAAAAAAAAAAAGCCAAGCCCAAAACTTCATGGAGAAAATGGTTGAAGACATGTCCTACCTCTCCCCAGAGCACCTTGGGCAGGTGCCCTTGTGCAGAGTGTCAGCAGTTGGGACAGAGCAGGTTTCAGAGAAACTGGAGCAACGCTCCTTTCCTGCAGCCCAACTTTAGCACCTGAGAACACACACACAGGTGGGGCAGGTTTGGTCCCTGCCTTCTGTCCAGGACAGTGGAGACGCTGCATCTGCCTATGTCATAGCACTTAGCGAGAGGTGTAACATGAAATAACACAGCAAGATGTACCAGAAGCAGCAATTGTTTCAGGGAGGGCTTAGACAGCAGTTCCAACATTAGCAGTAGGAAGGAGTGTGGTGGGTGACTCTGTACTAACCAGCTGAATTTACTCAAAAGTGAGAGGAAATGCAGTAGATACTGAGGAACACCACACTTTCCTCCCTTTGCTTGGTAAGACATTACCTTTCCTTCACTTGGCTTTGCCATTGAGAAAATGGAAATTGAGGATTGTCAACTGGAATACTTCAAAACTTTGATGAAAGCCAATCTAATGCATCTTCCTGAGTTCAGGTTCCCTGTTCAGAAAAGCATTTCTCAGGTAATCTCCACTGCTATTCAGCACTGTCACTGCTAAATTGGAGCAGACTGTTCACTCGTGTGTGAACACTGAGCAGGGCAGCCCTCTTTGTAACTGTGAATATATCTCCATTCTCCACAGTAGGCAGTGGGATAAAAATGTCCCAGTTAACATGGAATGGACATAATAATTTCCATGATAATGAAACACTCTGGCTCTTCAAGGTGTGCCTGCTTTATACTAAGCCTACACTTAAAAGACTGCTTGAAAAGGAGGGGAGGACAGAAATTCATTTACAGTAAGGTATATATACTTCTGTATATTTCTATATGAACTTGAATCTTTGGCTGACTTAAATATCACATAGGTATACTTTAAGCTTGCTGAACATTTTAGGAAGAAAATAAATTATGATGATGTTCTTGAGGTTACTGGATTAAATTGTGGGCACACATGCATTGAGACAAACATTCCTGATGCTGTTTTATAGTGAGCTCTATCAAGATGTGTAGGACAACTTGAGAGTGGAAAAATACTGGATTGAATATTTAGGATTTTGGAGACATTTGGTATATTTCATTTTGACTCTCAGCTCTACCACACTAAGAAACCAAGTTCATATCAACCATCATGGATAATCAGTATGTTTTGTAAGATTTTAATCTCTCCTAAATGTAAACTTGAAACTAAAGTAGATTTTTTTCTAGGGGAAGACAAGTTAACAATAGCTGAAATTTTCTATGTCGCTGACAGTAGGCTGAAAAAGTAACTTGAAGGAAGAAGTCTTTGGGCACTTTTTTAGTCTTAATTCTTTTCTAGAAGCTGAACAATATGAATTCTCAGGCTTAGAAAAGCAAAACAAACAAAAAATCTCCCAAAACCCTTCAAATTCTGTCCTCAATTTTCATCTTATAAACCGAAATGTTTTAAAGTGAATGTTTTGGGTTTTGTTTTTTTTTTTAAATATCTTAAGCATAAAGGTTTTGTTTCTTTTCTTTCTGTAGGACCACAACAAATGGATAGGGGTCATAACACTTTCTACACAGAACAGTTCACTTTGGGCTGCTGATGCCTCAGATGGCTGCTTCTGGTACACAAATGGCACCTTAAAGGCATCTTGTAATGTGCAGAGTCATATTTGCTTCACCTTTTTCTTAACTTCCTAGGCTCAAGCTGCTAAAGAAGCACTCACTCACTGGTGCACTGACTGCTGGGATTCCTCAGACCTACCTTAGATGTCTATGTGGGTCATTATCTATAGAAAGCTGTATGTTTTGGATTTTTCTATCCTACTATTGCATAAAAGTGGATCTGGGACCTGGTCTGATGAAGCTTTCTTGCCAAATGTTCTTTGTAATTTCCCAGCTTGAAAACCTGGTTTTGGTAGAAGATCCCTAAACTCAGCTAAGAGTTGTAAGGAGAGTGCTGTGATACTTAATCCAGACTGGCAGAGCAACAGGGATATATTAATGATTAAAATCACATAACTTAATTTGAAGCTAAGAAAGAAAGTTCTTGAACTTTATCGGAAATCTTTTCCTCCTTATTAACCAAACCATTGGGGATAGCCTATTACCTCAAAAGCCCCTCAATTTAGATTGCTGCTAGACCCCCTTCAAGGCTTCTAAGGCTGCAGCAGGGAGGTGCAGAGTTAATGTGTTATCTGTTCTAATGAATATGTAGATTTTCGAAATCATGGAAGAAATGAAAATGTAGGGTTCCCTGAGTCATAGGGAAGGATCTATTTTTGCTAATTATATAATCTCTTATAGAACAGGAATGTTTTACTTTAAGGAATTTGTGTGAGAAATAAAGCCAAAAGTTCTGCAGTAATAGTAGTAGATTTCTATCCATAGTGTCTGGGGTTTCCTATTTTTTTCCTTCATAAATATAATATTTAATCAGATTGCCACTGATTTGTTTTATGTCACTGAACTATTCACTTGACAGTTTATTAAACTCAGAATATTTTAAACACTTCAGGGAATTTTAGAAATTCTTCCAATCTTCTAGGATTTTTCAAGGAATGACATCTAAGTGCCAAATAGCGATAAATAAGAGAATTAAAACCATTAGGCTTCAGGAACCCTCTTTATTAGTTGTTACCTAGCCATTAGGGAACTGCTGCAGAAACAGAGGCCATGATTGTTTTAATCTGCTATCAAATTATGCAATTTATTTTTGTCATAGTTTTCTGTGAAAAAGCCACTGTAAGAAAAAGAAATACTCCATTTGGGTAGAATTTTTACAACTTTGTTAATCCCTTTATCATGGCCTATTGATGCATCTTACAAAACAAGGCACAGAATACCAAAGGAAATGCTAAATTAGAATCTTTTAATAACTAAATTTTTAAAACTATTGAATTAAACATGGCAACATTTCTTTCCTGGCTGAATTAATGTTCGTTCGTGCAGAAAATTTTGAATGTAACATTATTTAAGCAATTTAAAAGTGAATTAAAGATTCATCCATTGTATCAGGTATCTGACTTCAGGCTAACATTTTAATCTCAATCATTGTTACAGTGTTTGCCATTCAAAAACTCTGAGAGATAAAGATGAAGGTTAATTCATGCAGAAAGAAGACTCAGTTCCTTGTTGATAAGTATGGTTGGCTATCAGGGAACTGCAAAATATGCTAATAGAGTTATTGTTTACTTTAGCATATTAGGCACACTATACTTGCTTGAATAATTGTTTTTAGGTTTTGCATTTCAGATTTATTTTTTGGTTTATGTTGTTTTCATAGCTGCTACACTGACCACAGAAGGACTGCATTTTTCTCCTATTTTAAGCAGACACACAGATTTTATCAGAACCTCTTGTAAATATTTTTACAACAGCAGATTGATAAACATTTCTGTGGGGACTTGGTTTAAAAAACAATAGCTGTCACTCTTTAGCATTTTTCAATTTGCTAAGTTATTGTCCTTCTCTGACGTCTTTTCATCAGAAGATCTGATTCATCTCCAGGTTAAACAGGTGCAATTTCTTCATCTAAGATACTCTTGAATTTTAACTAGGAACAGCGAACTCATAATCAGATTCATTAAATAATATTCAGACATGCTGAATCATACTGAGAAATACTCTTAATGGGGTTCTGACTTGGTCAAAAACATTTTTCCTCTTTGAACAGGCAAATAAAAATTGTCCACAACACAATCAGAGACTTCACAATACATAAAATATGCAAGGAGTCTGTGTTTAAGACAGTTGTATAAAATAGAATGATAGAATATACAGTACAGAACTCTGCACTGAAGGAAGTCCCTACAGCCACAGATGTGTTTCAAGAGGGCAAGAAACTGCTTCTGCCACAGGGAATGCTTTGCTCAACTCTTATCACTGAGGTCAGGTACTTTTTGTAACACAAAGGTTAATTTTACATTGAAAACATTATTCTACAGCTATGGACACTTATGAAGTCAGGCATTGAGGTTATTTTTTTCTATCTCAGCAATGTTTCATAGTTGGTGTTCACTTCTCCCAGGTTTACACTTATTTTAATACCTTTTCTAAATAAAACAGTGCATTTTTTATGTAGCAAGGAAATAGCATTGGTATAAATGATAACTTTAAAATTAAATCTCACCACATATTTGTGATGATCTTTTCCTTTCCCCTGCTGAATGCAGAAGTGAGATATTCTTTCCCTTATGCAAACACTGGCAAGCCTGTTTCTCTCCTATTCTGCTGTAATTATCAACAGAAAGTAACTGACTCTCCTAAGAACTAAATGCAATGACTATGGTTCTGCTGACTTTAATTAGATGACCAGGCTAGGAAGCCAATTAGTCATTCCCTTTAGTATAACTAGAGGCACATTTCATTGAATAATTGCATACTAATACACAGTTAGGTATTTTCACCGTGTTTTGTGAGAATCTGAACTGTCATGTGCTGCTTATAAAAGTTCAGGTGTACCAATGAGGACCTTTTTCTTTCCTCATGAGTGAGAAAGGGCAAGGATTATGGATTAATCCACAGTATGAGAAACTAACTAGATAGATATCAGTGAAATCAGATGATGCTGATATTTCTTAGCAGAAAAAACAATCTACAATATTGAGAACTTCTTCAATTGATCTATTGAAGTCAGGGTATATTAAGATGTGCAGTAATCATAAAATAACCCAACCAACATTTGATTATTAAATGGTTATAAATATGCAAAACCTCTTTCTTTAATTTTTTTTATTAATGAAAGATTTATTAGAAACTAGTTGAATTTCAATGGGTCGGGAATTACACGGATCAGAAGCTTCAGGGATGATTCATTGTTATCAGTAATTACATGGTTTGACTAAACACTTTCAGATTCCTTGTGTTACAGTTTCTTGTATCCAAGTGATTTTATTTTAATCTCTGTGAATATAAAAGGGAACAAAAATGAACAATAACAAAAGAACAAAACCCCCAAATCTTCCTAGAAAGGTCCAAAGTTTGATTTTTTTTTTTTTAATGTTTGGCTACAGTTGTAGAACACTTTTAATTACTGATTGCTCATAGTACATAGAACTGGCAAGAAGAAAGGTCATTGAAGTTTTCCTACTCTCTCTCGAGTGCTTCTCTATAATAGTCCTAACTGACAGTGGGGATTGTAAGTGGTGGTTCTTAATATTTACTGTTCTGATCTTACTCAAAATGGGTTTTGTATGCTTTTTACCTGACTGAAAGTAGACTTACAAATGAAGATGCCATGTTCCCTATTTTTAGCATTGGAGAGGCCTCACTACAGACAATCTCTTCCAGGAGGCTGGAGGGTGAGGATCACCTTTGCAAGAAAATTTTTCCTTCTCCCACATGCCATATGAACCTTTGGTTAAGAATATAAAAAAGAAATGTACAACTACTGAAAACAGAGTAAGGTGTGTCATTCATAGTTGTGATAGCATGGGCAGTCTCAATTCATATTCAGAACACAGGAAAGCTTCTGGTCCAAAGAGGCAGAGACCACCAGCAGCAGGACTGGTAACACACCTGTAAGATACTGCCAAGTCTAAAGGATTTTCTTATGGTTATTTAATAATACTATATAAATATTTTAGAGGTACGTAAACACGTGGTTAGACAACGGCAGCAATAAAAGTTTGGAATAGTTACTTAAAACATAAAATATGTCTAATATAGAAACTGAGTGGAGTTGTTTCCCTCATCAACCTAGAGAATCTAGTAAATTAATAACTTCCATGGGAGTTAGGAACCAGCACATAATGTGAAGACACTATGCAAGTAGATGAGTCTTGCCAATGAACTCAGATGTAATTCCATAAATGTGTTCAATTTGACAGGGAGTACTAAATTAAAAAACAAACAAAAAAACAAAAAACAAAACAACAACAAAACCAAAAACCAACAACAACAACCACCCCCCCCCAAACAACAACAAAACAAACAAAAAAACAACTTGGAAGTGAAGAAGATTTAATACTAAATTCGTTTAGGATGAAGCCATTATTAAGGTATGAGAAGGAAAGAAGCTTGATTCACTGAATGTCTGGAGGAGGGTGTTAGCCTGTCAACATTGCCTGACCAAGTTCATACCATAAATTACATTATCTTAGATGAACTAATGGGGAATGAAAATGGTTTCATGTCTCCCAGTCTTAATACAAGTCGTACATTAGATGCTCACCACATCTTCACTGAATTGTTTTCTTTTTGAAGCTGTCCACCTCTACCCTACTGAACAATATTTACTGCTATCACAGGCCTTTGGAAGTTAAGATGTATTTCAAAACAGAATGATTAGTTGCTTTTTGATTTTGGATGGGATTTTTTATGTGTTTAAAAAAAAATAGATGAGTATCTGCTATCAGACTTTCCAGGGTTATCTAGAAGGGTTTACTTTCCTATCAATTTGAATCTTAGGTATCTACCATGAATTTAAACTGGTTCTTAAAGAAGATTAAATTCATTTTTATTGCAAATATGGCTCTTTTCCAGCACCTTTGGGAGAAGAAAGGCAGATGAAAAAGAGAACATGATGTGAGCACTGAAAAGAAGAGAGATGCACAAAAAAAATGTGAACTGCTGAATTTACTGTCTAGCTATAATGAGGTATTGCTTAACAATTAAGTTAAATTATGCAGCTGTTTCCTAGTATATTGTGCTAATGCATCTGAGAAATTATAATTTTCTGATTGGAGAATGTTATGTGGAGGAAACTGTAGTGTTCCCCATTCCTGCAACAATTCATTTCATGATTAAAAAAGGAAGCCAGTATTTTTGCAGCTGTCAGGAATAGGCAATAAAGGATGACAATCCAAGGGGGCCTGTTAGTCACTGACACAATAAAATAATCCCAAACAAAAGCTGCAGAAGGAAAAAAGCTCTGAAGGGTAGCAATGACACACAGCCACAGCTTTTGGGTTTCTGTGGTGAAGTGTCTGTATAGCCCACCACTGACAGGAACAGGTTTGAATGTTTCAAAGACAAGTGTTGTCACGTGTGATACTTCAATGACAAGTGCTCAAAAATTTCAGGGAACTGTTACATCAATACCTTAAAGCAAAAATTGCACGTACAT
>JAWWEV010000172.1:30049547-30105484 GCA_035583235.1 Hafferia zeledoni
TCTTTTAGAGTGCTTATGAATCTAGAGTAATGAGCTTTGTATTAATTGGGGAGTGGGAAGTTATTTCTTGTTATACACAACTTTTGTAAGTGTGTGTTACATTGTAGTTTTCTCTTAATTTTCTCTTTTCTGTATAAATACATGTAGTTAGTTTTAAGCATAAACCTAGTTTTAGAGTTTGTTTTCCCTTTCTCCCTCTTCTCAGCCGGAGGCTGACTCTGTCTTTGGGCAGCTCAACCTAAGACAGATAAAGCTGAAGTCCCCCTAAGCAGAGGGAAAGACTCTGACAAAAGAAATATTTCTGTTTCCCAATTTCTCATGGAATGATTACTGAGTTTTTACCCATAGAACAAAATAGTATTTTTTTCCCTGTTTGGAAAGCTTGAAAACTTGGGAAATCCACCAGAATATTAAAATAATTATTCAAAAACAAAATTGAAGAGAATGAAAAAAAAAAAACAAAAACAAAAGAATCTTTAAAACACAACCAGGGAGTCTATGGTCAGTTAAGTGGTTACTTTGACAGCTGAGTTGCATGAGTTAATAATGTGCATTGCTGCTCACCCCCCTCACTCTTGCTGTGTGGTGGTCACTGGTATGTGTTCTTGCCCCTTATGAAGTAATTGATAATTTTTGAGAGGCTCAGTTGTTAGTTACCATTTCTTCTACCTGCTTTGTGTTGATGAGGGTGTGAAGAGCCATGGGCTTTCTACCTTTCTGAGGCCATACCCGAGTCAGGTACTGTTTATGTAATGGACAAAAAATATTTGATCTGCTCTGAACCATTCAATGCACTTCCTTGGTGGAGGACCATAAGTCACTGCAGAATTAATCCCTTTCCAGAGGTTTTCTATCCCAGCTACAACTTTCTTTCTTTCTTTCTCCCTGCAAGTTAAGGAACAGGACGGTAGGTAGTGGAGTGTAGATTTAAGCTTGAGCACCAAAACTGTGAGACAATGTAAAGCATTCCTTTGGATCTGTCTGTTTACTTGGTATGTTTTCTGATCTGTCATTCATTTTGTACACTTTTTCATGAGCCCCAAGCCAGCTTTTTCCTTTAGTTCATGTCCACTTGTTCCTGTAGCACAGATGGATGAGGTCTGGGCTTTGCAAGGGCATGCTCTGGGCAAATAGGGAAGAGCTGAAGAGGAATATACTAAATAAAGCCAAGTACTGTTGCTCTCAGGCCTAGTATGTGGAATCTGATTGAAAAAAGATCAAGATGGGAAAAAACCCAAACCAGTTATTACTACAGGAGTAAGTCAGGAAGATGCCAAATTGTGGGCAATTCCAAAGTGCCTTTTCTTGTCAATATTTTTTTTTCTATTCTATTAAACAGAGAATTTTGACTTTTTTTGGTAAGAATATGATAAGTATGGGAATGCCAAATTAGATAAGGAAATAAACCACCACCCATGCTGCTAAAGCTATTATGTCTCCAGTGAAAGCATGGTTTACATGTTTGCTTCAGAGCAGCATTTAGACCCTTGCCAGCATGCCAAACTCTCCTGATTTTAGCTGCCTGTCTGCTATTAATAACCTCTTTTGTCTGTGGGGGTGTCACCTCTGTGAAGCCAGGCACTCTGAAATGATGGTTTTAAATAAAATGAATAATTACATTAGGTGCACTTGACTGCAGAAAGGGACCAAACCAACACTGTTGTCACTGCATTGCTATGTCCATAAATACAGTGGTAACAGTATGTGTACAGCCCTATACAGTGACATATGGTGTCTTTAGTATAAAGGTATCTTTTTATTTAGATCACTGAATAGATATAAATGCTTATTGCAAGTTCATAACCAGTTTCTAAAAGTAAAGCAGTTTGTGTGTTGATATTATGAAAAGTATAAATAAAGGAAACTATTTATGTGCTAAGTTCAATTCTGAGTCTTATAAATATTGTAATATTTTACAAATTACTTGTGCTATGGCCATATAATAATCACAAATAATTTATGTTTCTTAAAATGGGAGTTTACCACAAAAGTTGTCACAGACTCTTAACTAGTGCCATAAATATTCCACTGTAATCCATACAGTATGAAATCTTTCATTGCCTCTCCCCTGAAGGTATATTATTCAATTTTCATAGTTATAATACAGTGATAAATTAGAGCTTAATGTTGTGTTGCCACTAAGCTAACCAAGACTTTTTAAAATACAGAGAGTAGTCACCCAGGTGTGCAGCGTAACACTTTTTGTTTGTTTGTTTGTTTCCCAAGAGCATGAAAATGTTTGACCCTTTCTTCTAGTAAATCTCAGGGGAGGGGAGGAAATATGTATTGACTCCTTTCTTTCTGACATTACTGTAGCTGTTTCTCTTTTTTTCAAACAGACCAATAAAAGTTTTTTATACTTTTTACAATTTATCAGCCTACATCATCTGAGTTTCTCAAGCAGTACTTGTGGAAATTACCTGTGCCTTAGGCTCTAAGGCTCTGTGCAGTTTTACAGTGAGCACAATATTCTAAGGAAACTCACAATACATAACAGCTTTTTGACAGAGATTAGTGTATAAGTGATATTGTGCCATAATCTAGGAGACAAAGCCCTTGAAATAGGTTTCATTTTAAGTGAGGTAGGCAAAGCGTCAACCTGAGAAACGGTGCTGTTAGTAACAAGGATAAAAGTCAACATTAAAAAAAAGAGACTGTACCTGAAAGAGACATAAAGAAACAATAGACTTTCAGTACTTACCTATATATATAGAGGTAGACCAAATTTAGCTATTTTTTTGTGAAGGACTAATTAATTTTATTAGAGAGTAAGTAAATTCAGCTGCGAATCCCAGAGAATCTAATGACTTCCAGAGATTCAGAATGAATTCAGCAATAAAAGCTAATTAGAAGGGAAATGGATGCCTAAAATATCCCTGGTGTGCATAAAGAAAGAGTATAAAGACCATTAATTGAAATTAAAATTTAACAGTAGCCTAATGCTGCATGACATAAAATTCCATCTGTTGTGCAGAGCCACTAAACAGAGATACATGGAGAATAGTGCATGGTGTCTCAGCTCTGCAGCTCGTCAATGAATGTATTTTAATGTCAAACCACTCCACACAAAGAGACGTCTGATGTTCACAATAGGCAGGTTAGGGCATGATGATTTCAGTAGCTACTAAATTAGAATGAAAAAACTGAAAGTGTTGCTGCACTAGTGAGACATTTTATTTTTAATAAAGTAGGTGGGGTTTCTTCCTGCTTTTTTTATCCTTAAGAATGTAGAACAGGTATTGATGCATTTTAGTACATATAGGCTGTAAAAGTTTTGTCCAAGCCTTTCTTAGAGGTGCCTGTGTGGTGCAGGCACAGAAGCAGCAACAAAGTCAGTGTCCTTTCTCAAAACATCTCATCTGAAATGCCATGGAAATTTCTGTAGAGCATGTAGAAGGAAGTAAATGAGAGCTTTGAATAATTTATCCTGGAATGTCTGACTTCCTGTGCTGTTCACAAAATATCTTGGAAGGTTTTTTTTGTTGTTTGGTTTTTAAAGACTGATTAACAGTGATTGCTATAAGCAGTTTCAGTGCACACATCTCTGGCATGAATTCCCCTGAAACAGTTTTCAAAATGTGGTCTGACCTATTGAAGAAAGGTAGTTTTATTGAATTTGCATTTCCATATTAGATGAACACATTCATTTTGATGACTACCAACATGCAGCAACCAAAAAAGGTCTGGTTTGTTAAATGACAAATGTATTAGTTTATTTCAAGAGGATTTATAATTATTGAGAAATTTCCGACATGACAATTTTATTTTCAGGCTTATGTGTTAGACTGGAGCAACAGCTTTTCTGAAAGTGAATCTAATAAAGTATTGTGTGATTCTTAGCACAACATGACTGTGGACTGTGATTGTTACCTGAGACTAACTGCATGCTGAATAGGCCATAATGTCAAATTAGATGCTACTTGATATTCATATCGTACATTTTCTGAATGCCTACATGTGCATTAGTAATTCAGCACCTCCATTCTGGGACATCTCTCAATGCAGAGTTAACAGCTACCACTGAACACACACAGGGAAAAACAATAACAGGTTGCACAGAGAGGCACTGTCATGTTGTGTGGACTGGACACAATAATCCATTAGACAAAAAGGTTAACTAAACAGAGATCAAAACAAAGATTGTTTACAATAGGAAATTCCTTGAGATAGGAGAAAGGGGAAGAACCAGAACCAAAGGTAAAAAGAAGTTCACATTCAGCAGTTTTAGGGTTATTTAGCTGAAGATAATTAACCATTGGATGAAGCAGCAGTAAAATAAATGGGGATGACCTCTTTTTCTTAGTATAAACCCAAGGTTCACTCCCTTTTTGGACAGTCCTTTTAATTATTAAGAATATGCAAAATATAAATGTAAACAGGTTGCTAATGAGGATATTTGTAACTCTGATTAGCAAATTTACCCAAAAGGAGAGCAAGGAGGTTTTTACAGAGTAGAAAAGTACTATTACAGATATAACTATGTATATTTCTTGAGGGAGCCAGTGGTAAATGCAACAGTAATGGTAAACAGTGGTATTAAAATGGAAAGACACAACAGGTGTAACAAGCTCATGCCAGATTGCCATCCACTGTCTTTGCCAGGCAGAAGCCAAATAATTCAACTGCAGTATGTTCTGTGAGTTACAGAAGAGATCAACTGGCAGATGGGACAGCCATGGCAGGAGGTGGGATAAAATTGCCTGCCTTCACCTACCTGTTCCGTGTTTTGCAATCCATTCTGTGTACTTGGCTCTTCCTGGCCCATGAGCTTGTTCATTTCCTCTCATTGCTCTTGCCCTGTGTATTTGTGAGCTACAAAGTACTACAGTAACTTTACAATTAATTTGTTAATAAGAAATGGTGCATCTCTTAAGCCACTCATAGCTCAGCCCTTCGCCCGTGTCTTTCACTAAACATACCTGTAAGAATAATTCTCTTGATGGACAGCTGTTCTGATATTTCTTAAGGTTCTTGTCATTGCAGCCCTTAGTCTTGGCATTTGCTGAAATATTTATTTAATTGTTAGTGTTTTGGTATCAATATTTGATCCAAAGTAGGGCTTGTACTATTCTCAAAATATTCAGTTGGGGTGAAAGAGATAAGTGACTGGCTACGTATGTGTAGCAGCAAAGATAGGTATCTGCACAATATTTACTGGCTTTTCAAACTGTGTTTAGGTAGTTCAATGCATCTATATGAAGACAGTGAGACTGTGCTGAACCAACTAACTTTAATTCCTCTCTAACAGTAAGCTTCACCTGTAACAAATTGTAAGATATGTATATAAATAAAGTTGTCCATTAGTGAGATATCTGACAGTTCCTATATGCAAAAGCCCCTCTCTTTTAGATGAGATGTAATGATTATGTACATAGTATTTATAAACATATGGTAAGTAATTTTATAGAATTCATTTCAGTATTGCAAGACACTTGGGAAAAATATTGCAAAAGCCATCTGTATGCAAGTAGGATAATGAGAGGTGTGACAGGCAGGCTGCTAACTGTGAAAATCCTAATGTCTGCTGTATTGTTATTGCTCTTGTCCTTTTTTGTCATGCAGACAGTGACAAAATGTGATCTCGTTACTGCTTCCTAGAGCTTCAGCTTTTGAACGTTAGACTTTATCAACATAAAATGGACATAAAGGTTTTTTAAATTTACTTTGTTTTTTAAAACATATTGTTTTAAGTACTTACAAAAGTTAAAGAAAAATGAGATATTGCTTTAAAATTTGACAGCAAAATAGTTAATATCACTCTGTCACATCTCTCCAAAAGATTAATTTGCATGATGGAAGCATTTTCTGTGTCATTATCCAGAAGAACTGCAAAAAGAATACCAATTTTTCATTTTTTTTCCAAATACCTTGTATAAAATCACAATATTCTGAGACATAGAAAGCTTAGTTGTCAATCTGCAATAAATGTCTAAGAATGAACATGATTAGCATAGTATTTCATACTCAAAAGTTGTAGACACGATCTGCACATGCTTCTTGAGATGTTGTGAAATTGGTGTCTATAGTAACATAGACAGAGCATTCTTGTTGAACAGATAGTTTTATCTTCCAAATGTTTGTTGGATACTTTTGTATACTGTACTTTTCCAGTTTAAGTCTGTTACATGTGGAATGATGCAAAGTCCGGTTTTAACATCATGTTTAAACTCCCAGGATTCATCAGAACACCACCTCGAGACCATTTTTATTGAACTTCTCTATGAAGTGAAACTCAGCATTTTCAAATCGAGTTTTTTTACTATTTTCACATACATTGTCCTGATGAGAGAGCATTATTGTCTCTGGCTGTAAAATGAAAATCATGAGTTATTTCACCAAAATCCCTCACATACCCAAAGCATCAGGAGAGTTAAAAGTTTTCTTCCCAGAAGTAGTCTTTATGAAAAAGCAATCAGCTAGGCTGTTCTGAAGATTTATTCCAAAGGAAATCTCCCTTTCTAAATTTACTTTCTCAAGCTACATCTATGGCTAAATTTGGTATACTCCTAAAGAGATGTAGATTTTATACCCATGTTTTAAGGCACGAGCCCTGTGGTTTGATATTTTTTAATGTTATTTCCTGAAGTGATTGTGTTTGACTGTTCTTCCAGGAATCAATTTTCGGGGATATGCAGTCAACTCACTTTTATTGCAACCCATTCCAGCCATTAAGCAGCATAATTTCAGCTACCATGGAAATGCTGATTAAATCTACAGGTTTTATTTTGTCGTTTTAGCTGCGCCTTGACAACTAATTGCTAGTTTGGTTAGGCGTCAAAGGGCCATTGAATCTTTGGAGTAAAGAATGCAGTGAGATCTTGTTCCAGAAAGGCATGGATTGCTCCCACCCCGACTTAAGGTTTGGTAAATGGTGCATCAATATCCATGGTATCCATTCTCTGAGCATGGTGGTGGCCAATCACCAGTGTGAAACTGGGGAGGAGAAACACTCTAGGGAGGGCAAGTGCCACAGTTTAAGGGCACCTTCTCTCAGAGCCAGGTTTGGGCAGAGGGGCTGCTTATTGGTGAGAGTGAGAGAGGAAACCTCCCGGCTCCCAGGGGCATGCTGGAAACTGGCATGGTAGTACCCAGTGCAATATTGCCCAGCGCCACTCATTCAGATGAGCCCTCCATTTTAAAAAGTCAATTTACAAATCAGACATTTAGGACATTTAGGGGGGAATCTGAGGCAACAGCTCAGGCGATGCCAAGGGCCCCCTGGTCTGTACTGGGTCGGTGTGGGGAGGCATTGGGGGCTGCCCTGTGCCAGATACAGCCCATTCCAGCGGGTCCAGGGGCACAGCTGAGCCCTCAGCCATGGGCAGGTGCCTCAGGAAACACCTGCTGCAGCACCACCCTTCAGGCAGGGCAGAAGGCAGGAACAGCATCCCTGTGAGCACCTGGCTGAGACAGGGAGCGGGTGATGCAGCAGATTCCCCTGGGGGGAGGAGGAGCCCACACGGGAGCAGGTTCATCCCGCGGGAACTGTGCCCAGTGCACAGAAGCTCACGCTGGAGCAGAAGCCTGTGGAGAAAGAAGCTGCAGAGGTACTGCTGCTTGCTGCTCACCCCACTGTCCCTGCACTGCCCGGGGAGGGACAGGAGCTGGGAATGAGGGAGTGGAACATCTTACAGGGGCAAAACCCAGACTGCTCGGGACTGGAATATGGAATAGGGAAAAACACAGACTGGATCAGGGATGAGATGTGGAAGGGGAGAAAACACGGACTGGATCAGACCTGGAATCTGGAGTGCAGGAAAACCCGGACAGGTTCAGGTTGGGACTCACAATGGGGGAAAACCCGGAATGGATCAGGATCCAAATGGGGAATAAACTGGAATAAAGGGGGAGAAAAAAGTGTTTAAAATTTTGTCTATGATCCGTACTGTCCAACTCTATCTTGATTGACAAAACAAAACAAAACAAAACAAAAAAACAAAACACACCAGTAAATCTGTTCAGGGGACAAGGGAATGTCTCTCCCTTGGGTGGGGAGCTGCCACCAGGGCATCCCTCCAGGGAGGACCTGACATTGCCAAGTGAGTGCAGTGAATGCTGGTTTAAGGATTTATTTTTCTGCACTTTTTTACGTTTTGAAGCAAGTTTTATTTTTTTCTTCTTCAAGAGATAAAAAAGTCTGTATATTTTGTCTCCCAGATACTGTCATGAAACACTTTTACACTTCAAAAGTAATATTTCTGTCACCTGAGGGGTTTGGGGTTTTCTTTTATACATTTCTATTTGTGACTACTTGTAGGTGGGATGTAAAACTACATCAGTATTAATTTTGCTATTTTGATAGTAAGATATCTTTAAAATTATTCAGAAAAGCTTTCTACTTTCTATTTTCTACTTTCACTCTGCCTCCTGAAAGTGTGTGAGTCAGCTTAAGAAAACTTCTGAGGAAAGTAAAGCTCTATCAAATACTTCATGTTCCTCTAAATTTTATTACTTCTGGACCAGATAATAATCTCAGATAAGTGTAACATGTTGCTGCATTGCTAATATAGTAAGAGATGAGGAAGCATGGAGTTGGTAATTGTTTTTTGTTTTTTGTTTTTTTTTTAAGCAGGTTTTTTTCAGAAGTTTGATTATTTGCTTGGTGCCAGGCATTTGAATGGACCTGCAGTCAAATTCCAATTATTTTTTTTTTTAAATTTATTTAAATTTACTTTGGATGCTTTGAGTCACTAAGACATCTCTGTTGAGCATCACTGGAGTGCCATGGGTATAAACATACTTGGGGTTGCATCTAACCACTTCTTTTACAAAGTTTGTAAAATATTTTGCTAGATTCACTTCCACAGTCAGCTTTGATGCCAAAACGGATAGGGCCCTTGAAAATATGATAGTTGTTTTGGTATCCTAAGTTTTCTCTCATTCCTCTCTCTGTTCCCACTTGGTACTGCAAGTGTTTTACCTCATATTTAATATTGGCACAACTTTAATCTTTATTGCAGCAGTTCTATGACCTAAGAAAATGGCTTGCATTTTTGTGTTGTTCTCTACTGATGTTGCCAAATAGTGAACAAACTTTAGTTAAATCTCACATACATCAGAGATCATAGAATCATTAAGGTTGAAACATACCTGTAAGATTGAGTCCAACTGTTAACCTCAAATGAACTGAGGTATAAATGCTGATTTACTTGTCCAAGGCTATGTAAAATTAGTGACCAATCTGAAGAAATAATACAGCAAAACTGGTTTCTGGTCATAATTTAATTCTTCAAAGGAAATTGTAAATACTTCATGCATTTAACACAATGACATAGGCATTTTAAAGCTTGGAGATGTTGCTGATGTAATTTATTTCTTTGTACAGCATGATTTTTGGCAATCCCTAATGCAGGAGCTCTAACTGGGCCTTGATACATGCAAAAAGAGAGGCAGTCTCTCAGCTGAACACATCAAACACAAATAAATAAAAGCAAACCTGATGGCCTCAGAAGTTATCTGGTGGTGACTGCTGCTGCCTTAAATCTCCTTCAGCCATGCTCTGAACACTCATGGCATGGTGTGGTCATGTTATTTGTATCATTAGGTAATCTTAAGTACTGTGTGCAATGCTCTTGTGTTTAACACCCACTCATTTTTGAAATGGAACCTACATATTACAGTAAAGTTGAAAGGCATATAGTCTGTTCTGAAACATGCAAATAATACCCTTTAGTGCTGAATGGAATTAAGCACATATATCAAGAGGAGGATATGTCCTAAACTCTAATCTCTGTCTAGCTGTTTTCCCAACAATATATTGCATTTTATCTGAATCAATGTTGTTATTTTTGCCAATAGGTATCCTGAAATTTGATACCATGCAAGTTCAGGGCAACAGGAATTAAAGCTCTTTTGCAGAGTGAAATTTTTGACTTCTACAACCCTCACAGATTTCTAAATAACACCATGTGGTAGAACTGTTCCTTAAGCCAATACATTTATGGATTAACTAAGTACTGCTTTCTGTGTTTACACATACAAATTCCCTTCAGAAATTTAATTTACAAAACATTACAGCCTAGCAAATATTATATGAAGATCAGTAGCTGCTGTCTGGCATTATTTTCACTTGAGTTGTAGATATATTTTCATCTTCCTGTCCCATTTGCTGTACAAGGCCTTTGACCACTTTGGATGGTGATTTCTCTTCTTAAAATATCCTCAGTATGTTTAGCTCAAGGAAGAGAATTTAGATGATGGGAAAGATTAGATTCAAAGCAATAACATAGCTGTTTTGTGGGATTGGTGTTTGGTTTTTTGTTTGTTTTTTTTTTTTTTTAAACTGTGATAGCAAATATCGATACTGCTGCAGCACCACAGACCATCTGTGCACAACAATCCCTTACTATTGAAATCCAGCTCTACATATCTCTGGCTTATAAATTTAACTCCAAGCTTAGTTTGATGTTAACTCTCAGGACTTGTTTCTGTCTGGCTTCACTTGTCAGTTATGATGTTTACCTCTGACACTATTTGTGCTCTAGAATGTGCCTTACAAGAGGCAGTGTAAACCCTTTTCTAGATGGCTTATGTGCTGTACATAGAACCCAGATCTTTGGATTTTACATGTTTCTTAAAGCTCTAGGGTCTTTTTTGCTTGTACATTAAGTATTAACTTGATATTGTCCTAGAAAGCAACAATTTTTCTTGAAATATGGAATGGCACAACTCTACCATTTATTCACATATTTCACTGGCCTCAACTGTCTATACCATGTTTGCAGAGTTTCAGCCTTGCATCAGGATATCTGATTTGCAATTTATACCATGGAATTAGGTGGTGTGATAAGTGTACAAATGTTGGCCTGTATATTCCTCTTTGTTTAAAAAACCCCAAGCAAACACATAGACGCAGAATGCATGCTAAGCACTGGAATAAACAGTACCTAACTGATGAGAGTCAGCAGTGTCAGATTATTGGTAAAATAGGTTGTTAGACATAATTTTTCAGTGTTCTTTATTAAAGTGGAAAAACAGCTGTAGTATGTCAGCCCACACTGATGAAGGTAGGAATATGGCCTTCCTCTAATACCAAATAATAGTTAGAAGCTTGAGCCAGCTATATCTCTCCTGTGTGTGTCTACCACAGTTAAGGAATGCTGGGAAAATGTTCTGGGAGAGTAGATTTCTCGACATGGTTTCATTGCTCTTACTCTCTGCCTCAGTCTGTGCAGGAATGTGTACTTTGTAGGTTTTTAATAGAAACAATACTGGAAGAGACTTAGGAAGCTCTATGGTAGGATCCTTTATACCTTCTGTTTTCCTAACAGCCATTTCTTTTACCTGTTAAAAATTTCATGTTAGAGATGATGTCCATCTCACTTCTGTTGGTAGAGAAGGTGAGGGGCTGAAATAGAGGCTTATTTTCTGAAGAGGAAATTGAATCTTTATTATTGCAACTGCATTTTTTCTTATCTTCTGGACCATGTGTTCAGATGTGTTAATCACTTCTGTTTTACAAAAAAAATTTTCATTCTTACAGCCTATCAGCACAATTTTCCTAATTCTATTCTTTCAGCTAAACAATTCCAAATATTTCTGTCTTTCCTCAGAGGCAACGAACCCTGGCTCTTTCATTGTCCTGGTTTTGCTCTATCCAGTTTGTCCATGTTTCTTGGAAATCAAAGCAAGGAGGTGGATGGCAAGCTCCAACTAAAGCTTGATTGGTTCTGTCTATAGGGAAAAAGATCATCTCGTGCATCTTGACCCTCATTTTCAGCTGTCTGAGGGGGGTATTTGGCTTTTACTCTAAAGTGTAACACTGTTGACTCATGTTCATCATTGATGCATAACAAAGCTCGTATCTTTCTCTGTAAAACTGCTAACTACTTGATCCACGTCCTACATTTGCATAGCTAATTATTCATGCTTAGATGCAGAACCTTGCCTTTGTCCCCACTGAATAAACATCCTTTGCTTTTCATCTGCTCTCCCACTTGTCAAGTTCATTTGAATGCCTAGCTTGTCCTCCAGCTTATTTGTAGTCCCTACAAGCTTTGTTATCTGCAGATTTAGAAACTCATTGAGATTTCACAACTCTGTACAGAAGACAAAGGTCTTAATATTTGGTACTCATCCAAATCCTGAAATGCAAAGTAATCAGGAAATGCACCCAATCCTTAAGCAATGACTTTCTTATTGTGAAATATTAAGTTGTCTGTTCCAGAGTGATGTGAACATTTGGGGACTATGTTAGTTTAAGATAAAAGAAGAACACTTGCTCAATTTCATAATTTACATTAAAAGTTGTCTATGTGAACCAATTTCTTGAAATAGAAAGAAAACAGATTTTCCTGAAAATTAGAGGTCACCTTTTAGGCAGACAAGTGAAAAAACTCTGTTAATTAATTTGCAAAATAATATATATTTGATTATTTGAATTTAAGTGCAGTTTTACAATGTTTCTATTATTCAAAAGCTTTGAATTGGCTTACTATCTCTGAACAAAGCTCCAATGTTATTAATGGCAAAGGTAAACTTTTGGGAATATCTTTTAAAAAGTTACTGTTGGGGTAGGGGTTTGGGATATTTATTGGTTTGTTTGATTTTTTTGTCAGACCCTGAAAGCTTATTTTTCAAGAACAGCCTCAGACAGAATTTCACTGAATATTAGAAATATTTTCAGAGTTTAGGCCAGGGTACAACTGAAAGCCTCAGAACTGTCCCTATAACTCTAGACCCCTACAGCCTACTCCTTCAAAGCTTTAGTTTTCTATCGATTGAATTTTAACACTCGGCAGAAGTACCTGTGCCACAAATCAGGAACAGGCTAATGCAGGATATCCCCAGTGCTGTAAGAGTTAAAGATTAGCCATGCCATTAGCCGGGAAAATCTTCGTTTCACATACAGTAATTTTTGGGTTTTTTTACTACAGTCAATAAGGTCACCACGGGGGACAGTCTGCAGTGCTCCTGGGGTGACAGTTAGAAGATACTGCATTGAACTACCCTCCCAGCACTTGTATGGAAAAATGATAGGGGTGGGTTCATGACAAGATTTAATAAAGTTCAAAGTAATTGTCACTGGCAGTAATGTGTTTTAATTATTCTGAGGCACCGTGAATAAGGCCATTAACTACACTTTGCATTGCAGGAATTTTCTATTATTTAGCAAATTGCTTTGTGGTATTTTTGTTTTGAAAAATATTTGTTTGTGTATGTGCTGAGAGGAAGGAAATTAAATTTCAAATTTATAATCTGTCCTATTCTAGATTCTTGAATGCCAGTGCCTTCCCTAGTTTTGAAAGCTTTTCAAAAGCTTGACTGTAATTTAGAGCCAGACTATGTCTCCACACCATCATACAGAATGGCTGTACTTGAGGAATGCTGTAAGGAAGGGACTGTTGTTTATTCAACTGAATGTTAATATGCTAACAGACTACATCAGTTGCAAAATTATCATGGTTCCTTGGTTCCCTGCACTAACTAAACAGTATGGGAATACACTGAAAACACATCAAAACAACTAAACACTCCCCAATATCAAAGCCCATGTTATGTTGCCTTTAAACCAGAGTACAGGCAATACTAGTAGGAAGGTCAGACCTGCCCAGTGAAACTTGAAATACATTAAAACATTGTGCAATGAAATTCACGTCAATTTTAAATCATTTGTGATGAGGACCAGCATTTGAAACATTTTTTTATGTGTAGTGGGGTGATTTTTAAATGTTGTGGAATGTCAGTATGCAGCCATATGGTTATAACAAAGGAATAAAGGAGGGGGTGTATTTCAACTACTGAAATGTGAGACAGAAAAATAATCACAAAATTTGCATGTAAAAGGTAGTCTGTATGTGTATGTACACTGTCAATCCACCAAAAACATAAACAGAACAATTGGTTTTAATAATTTCAGAATAAAAATTAACACAAAATTGCTTTAGCAGAAGGAAGTCCTTGCACCTCTAAGTATGTGGTGGTGAATGCACAAGATTGAAGAACTTATGTTGGTCTGACATTTGTTGAATTATACTGTTCCAAAACTGACTGCTTGTCACAGTTTAATTCCTATGGGGAATAGTCACACATGGGAAAAAAGAAAACCAAAAGTTTATCATGAATGCTGCTGCACTGTTTTTTCCTCCCTTTGTATACATGTTAAAAATGTTATGCTTTTGTAGAATGGTTCTTCAAAGGAACATGGATTGTCACTTAAAATGGTGTAATGGCTTTCAGCATCTACAAAAATAAGCACTTATAAAAGTACATTTCAAATTTTCAGTAACATCATTAAATGTAGTGAGTAAGGCTTGCAAGATTTAAAACTGTGATAGTGCACAGATAACTTTCTCAGTAAAACCAGACTGAGGATGTTGGAGAAGGTTTAGCAAGGCTGCGGAGTGGTCTAGGTCTTTTGTAAGGAGGAAAGAGAGCAGCAATGCTGTTCTGGCTTCTTCTATATCTCTGGGAGTTTCATTACTTTTGTTGTGTAAGCCACAAATATCTTTTCAAAATAATAAAAAATCTCAAAGAATATGGGAAAACTTCAACAGCAGACAAGAAGGATGAATCAGTAATGGGAGTTTTTGGCCCTGGGTTCAGTGCCAAAATGTAGAAGACAAACAGTATGAATCACACTTAAAGATAATCAAGAAAGAATTAAGTTCATCTTTGTAGCAGTCATTGGAAATACTTTTTTCTCACTCGCATGTGTATGTCTCTTTTAAGAAAAGGGAAGAAACTTTCTTTTAGAAATATTTACATTCTATAATCTGGAGAGCCCTCTTCAAACTTGAACAGATTTTTACTGCTTGGCACCTTTCTAAACACTCATTCAGCTACCTTAATAAGATGCCCTTTCTTGTGAATGACTGTTGGTCACCCAACCCATTAGCTACGGCAAAATATGCGACAATTCAGCTTGACATACTTAATGAGAATTCTGAGGTTGCTTAATTTATCAGTCTTTAACATTAGGATGCTCCAGCAAAACTTCAGTGTTATGAATGTTATGTGCTGAATCTTTTGACAATACATAATGATCTTCATCATGTGAAGCCTCTGAATAGAATAATCTGATTAGTTCATTAAGACCAGAGAGGTCTGAACAAACTAATAATGCCATTGTTTACACTCTGAACACTGAACACACCAAAATAATTTCTAGTGTAATTCCATAAACTTTAATAGAATGGCTCCATGAATGCTTTCAACCTAAGGAAAAGAAGTCTTTCCTTTTGAGGAATGCCAAAACTCCACCCTGCCAGTCCTTTTTGTATAACTACTCTTTTGATTGAGGTGTATATTACTGGAAATTCATAAAGACTGAATTGCATGTGCTATTTTCCCATATAAAGTGGGCTTTGAATCACATAAATACTCAAGGGGGAAATACATGGTTCATCTATCTGTTCTGAGATGGGTGGAGTTACACCAGTGATTATTTTGTCAGTGTGACTTTAAGTTGGTAATTTCTATATATTCTAGAATGATATATATGGTAAAACTGTTAAGTGTAAAGATGTTCTGCTGACCCAGAGAACATGAGCAAATCTGTTTGTTTAATTATGATTTCCCTGCTGCTGAAAATAGAATTGTGAGATGCACTGAAGTGAGATACTTGGAAAAGTCTACCCTGACCTAGGGAATGTAACCAAAGTGAAACATGCAATGCTGTGCACGACTAATCAGAACAGCTAAATTAGGTTTCTGCTTTTTATTACCGAACAAGTCTTTCTCCAAAGACTGTAGAGCAGGTAAACTACTACTAAGTTACCTTTGGTCCACATACTTCTGTCACTTCAGACTTGATGATTTCCTAACTTGTGCCACAGTTGCAATTTGAGGTGCAGGGCTGGCAGAGACCCTGCTTGTGGATGCTTACTGCTTTATGAAGCTTTATTTGTGAATTTGTTTGGAGGCCACCATAGGTCTTCTGCCAAACTGTGCAGCTGCTGAAGCAATAATAATGAAATTCTGCTCTTTTGAATTCCTTGGAGCACATACCCTACAAGTGATACAAATGATTACCTGACTAAGCACTTTGTAATATTTTAGGGAAATTTCTACCTTTATCAATGTTACTGGGGTAAATAGTAAGGAGTAAATGAAATGTGGGGTTGACCAGAGTAGCTTGAGTTGAAGATCTTAAACTCCTTAATGCAGTATCTGGCATATCCATTTCTGTCGGATGCAATATTTTCTTTATCTTATCAAAAGGGTCACAAAATTTTAAAAGTTCAGTTTAATTTGGAAAAATAATGGGAGTTCTATTCAGAGAAGTATACCTCTTTTCTTTAAGGTTGTTTCACGAGAAAGTTTTATATAGAGACTTCTCCATCCACTGTGTTGAAATTACATTTCTCTACAAACAGAGGTCAGTGAAGCTCTGCCAATTTCTCTGCCAGCATAGAGAAATAAAGTACTGAAGTCTTGTGGTCCTTGGTGAGGGAGTTTCATTTTGGCACTTCTGTCACTTACAGTAAGTCCCTGACTTTTCACTTCCACACCATTCAGTTAAAATTGACTTTATGACTACAGAGCATGATAACTCCTTTCTCTCCTCTGGTAATCAGAAATTTAGCAAGGGTTTGGAAACCTTTTTTTTTGGAGAAACAACTGTCTGTCTGCCTACTCATGTCTACATTAATAAGCAATTTCTTCATCAAAACACTAGATTTGCGACTTAACTGAGTTTCTTAACCAAATCACTAAACTTTTCCAATAAACTAATATAAAATAACTGCTATTCCCCTCTGTTTAAATATATCTGTGGCAGACTGCACTTGATTTATAAATGTATAATAAATAACATAATTTTATGCACGATTATACAGCAATGTATTCATGATTATATTGCTGCCTTATGTCATTACTAACTCCTCCAGAAAGAAACCTGATTTGAACAGTTTTTCCTTATCCTCAAAGAATCAAAATTGCAGCAACATTTCTTTAAAACCCACTAATTACTGTACTGCCAAAAATCTGCAAACTTAAGGTGAGGAAGGAGTGTTTTCATAACATTTACAATTAGGTTTTATTGTTCCTAGTACATTATCTTAGTGCTTTAGCTTGTTACACAGATTGTGAGGAATCAAAATATGGTAGATAACTATTACTATGTTTAAGGATTACTTCCCTTTGCCAAGTTTTCTCTAAAGCATTTGTTGTAGAAGTGAGACATAAGCAACAGATGTATGAAAATGGGGCTTTGCTGAATATCCCTGTCATAAGACATTTCTTGTCAACTTATTGCTGACACTGGTAATCCTTATTGTTTTTAAATTATTTCGTATGATGTTGACTTGTAAATGAAAAGCATCAATCACATATTATAATATCTCAGTCTAGTGCCTCTATGCACAGGTTTTTCACTGGTCACACCTGCTCATGAAATATGATGGAACTATGTCGAACAGAGCTAGAATATTTTGAGCCAGTTATTGGCTCACAAATACAACTTTCATGAGACGAGGCAATAGTTTTGTTTTTTAATAATAATACTTAATCACAATGATAGACATAATTTGCATTAATACCAAGTAAATCTCAAAATCTAGAGTTTTTTATCTTCCTCCCCACCCCCACCCTCACCCCAAGATGGCCTAAATACTCTGAAAGAAGTTAGGCTTTTAAGAAATCTGATTACTGTGCCCTTCTTTCATGATTTTTACTTCCAGCACTAAAGTTCCTTGGTTGTTTTCTTAGCACTTCCTAACAAATATTTTTCACCACTTTTTTCTCCACCTTTAAACCAATCAGTTTCTAAAAAAGGTAGCTCTTCATTCTCTTCAGTTTTTATGACGAAAGAAATGTTTTTTTATTTTTATCTGTCCTGCTTTTATTGTAAAAATATATATGATAAATATTCGAGTAAGAAATACATTTTATTAAGAGGTCAACAAATCCCCCAAAGAGAGACAGGTGTTCATAAAAGATGATACTAGCATATGGAAGTTAATATCCTCATTCTTTCTCTGCAGTCATAAGAGAAACAGAAGCTCTGGATACTTGAATTGCAGCCTAAATATACCTCCTCACTCCATGTAAAAGCAGCAAGATGTCTCTCCTTGACTTATCACTTGACTTTATGAATAAAAACACTTTTTTTTTTTTTTTCCCCCTGTAGAGAGTTATTAGAGATCTATGGAGAAATAAAAGTTTAGTTGATATTGAGAAAATCTGTCCTGTTTCTGGCACAGTCAGCATTAAGTAGCACAGGAATAATTTATTTTATTCTCATGCACTTTTGAATTCACTAATTTTAGACAAAAATTTGATGCCCAATCAAACAGTAAAATATAGTTCTTCCTAAGTGTGGATCACTAGAGTATTTCTCCAGTTTCTTTTTCCTCACTTGACTACAGTGTGAAGATCTCAGTCAGGTTGCCCCTGCCCTGTTAGAGTGTGTGCTCATTCAGATATTTCATTCTTGACAGATAAAAATTAAAATGTCAATCTCTACAATTCTTTTCCTCTTCCCCCACAAAAATGACAAAGATGGAAGGCTAACCATAATCCACATGAAATATGTAAGGGATTTTTTTAGTGAAACAAAGAAAAAAAGAAACAGCTCAGAAGATTAGATTTTTGTAGGGATAAAGTGTGAGATTGTTTAGACCCCTCTTTCTCACTGTGCTTTTTACCCTCAGATATAGTGTTGTGGTGGACTTTTTCCAAGAGAGTATCATTACTGCTCACAAGCAAAATGTGAACCATAAAACAAAGAAGGTGACATGTTTTATTCTCATCACACAAAATTGAAAATAAAGATAAAATGTGTTACTCAAGATTGAAACCTTTGCATGAAACATACTCACTTTCATACTAAGATCACAATCAAATCATGTATCGAAAGCCAGGTGTTAAATCTTCCATATTCTGTATAAATTAGGTTTCTCTTATTTTATTAGCATTTTTGATAAAAGATACACACTTTTTTCCAGTGAAGAAACATTCCAAAAATGTAAGAACACTTTTTTCCCTAATGAATTAAATTAAAAATTTTCTGGAAAACTGTAGCCGGTTTTTCCCTACTATGCACTGTCTGCTTCCTTTCAGCAAAGATTTTCTCCCTAGGAAATGTATTTTAGGCATATTAATATGTTAAAGGTTGCCTCTTAAACACACCATATGAGGTTTGCCCATGTAATATGCTAAATGAGTGCATATTTAATTTATATAGTACCCAGAACAGATTATGATAAAATGTTTCCTATCAGATGTGATAAAAATGTCACCTATTGCTCACTTATAATATGTTTGTCATTGTAGACTACATATTTAGTTCAGATTAAATTGCAAGGAAAATAATGACTCAAATATTGGTAAAAACAGTGTGTGTTTTACATCAAATGAAAGACTTCTGTAACTAGAAAAGGTTTTAAATACAGGAAGAATTTGAAGTTGCAATTATGTAATTATGTAAAGGGAAAAATATAATTCAAATTAACTCTTCTTGTTGTAGATCCACCAAACGAGTCTTTACTCAACTATTAGACACTGCTTACAAGTGTGGGATTTTTGTCATGCCATCCTTTCTCTATGGAATTCTGGCACAATATAGGTTGGAAGACATATCTGAAGATCATCCAATTCTTCTTACATGATTTGTCTGCTGGGAGACTTAATCATATATATCTTCAACAACATGCTTCCCTGAAAAAGACTCTGCATAGAAAGAAGGATCATGCCTTTATTTTATTCCTTAAATAGTTCTTCTTATTTGTAGAATTTTCAAAATAGTTCTTAATAACACCAATATTATATGTTACCCTAGAGTGGATAATTAACTAGTTATATAGACTAGATAATTTTTTAATGCTCGGTTACATCAGTGGAACCTCCAGGAGTTACAAAGGATAAATAAATTAGGGCAAATATTTGGCCTATTGGCTTCATGTTTTCAGTAAAGATGAACATATATTTTCCTTCAATGTAAGTATTGACCTACTCTTTGTTTTGGTCAATACTTAGTTCTTGAGTCAATTAATCTCAATAGATACCCAAACAAAGATCAATATTTATTGAAATTGTGGGAATTAGGTATGTGTGGGAAGCAAATGGATTTCCAAGAATTTTCTCTTAAAAGCTTACTTAAATTTCAAAATCCCAACACTTCTCAGTGCAATATGTAGCATCTTGAGACTTGCCAGTGATATTAAAGTGGTATTAAAGCATCTGAAATTTTTCACATTCTACTTTTTAAAAACTACTGTGTTCTTGGTGTTGATGAATTCTAAGATTTATCACGATGTCTTGGGAAGAGAGGATAAGAGGTCTTTGGCAGATATTTATGTTTACCTGCTGTTGAGAGGTTTCTTTCAGAAAGTGAATTTCTGAGCAATCCAAACTGCTTCAGCTCCGTGAGAATCGTGCAGATATTTCAGCTAAGCAAGGACACGCACCTGCTGTTTGTCTGTTAGGCGATGGTCACTCCCTGGAAGTGTTTTCATGAGAACGCCTCAACTGTCTTACTGATCTCTGGACATGGATCTGAAAACATCAGGATGAAATAATATAAATATTGGACTTGTGAGGTATAGGCTTTTAACCAATTAGAGGTTCTAGCGTGTTGGGGTGAGACCTTTTTAGCCAATAAGATTTATCTCTAACCCTATATAAACCATGTGCTGTGTGAAATAAAATGTCTTCACTTTGAATCTCATATATTTGTACTGTGTAGTCCTTTCTCTCCATGAAAGTTTGTTTACTTTAACCTGCTTTGAAACTTGTGTATTCCCAGTATAGTCATCAATTTTTATTATATTCTTGGCCCCCAAGAGAAGTTGTTCTATCATGAAACACCTGGAAGAAACTCCCCTTCCATGCGATCCTGCATAGGGCCTGTAGTACCATGTGTGGTTGGTATTTCTTTCCCAGGGTAATCAGAGGACTTCTGAAAGGACCATCTTGCCCAAGACTGAATTTTGCTGTACACGTCTCAATTATTTTTCTCCTCTAAAAATGAATGCTCATTTCTATTTTCTTATGCTTTCAGAAGAAGTAGTGAGAAAGAGAATAAATGAACTGAAGTAGTGTCTGCTAATAATGGCACCCATTTATCTCCATTACTTTCATGCACATTAAATATGCATAGAATCAGAAAAAATATCTTTCAAAAAAGTAGAAGAATGTGAATAATATTGGGGGCTAAATATTGCATTATGAAGCCCTCCTCTCCCCCCTGGCTGAAGCCCTGGGGACTCCCTAGGTCAGTAGCCCTTTTCAATTCAGTCTTTCTAAGAATCTTTTTTGATTAGAGGATAATTATTTACACTGTTTTCCAGTATTACTTTTAAGATACTTCTTCAGCTGTGTATTGATACGTACTTTCTCTTCGTCGCTCTTTGACCTACCTACAGACAGGTGAGGAGAAACAAAGAAACAAAACCCCAAGAAGACCCACCATCCCACGAGAGAAAACAACTGATGTTACAATCATCTGAAAAAGCAGATAGTTAAAATGTAATTACAGAGACCCATCACTCGCTTGAGTTGTGAGTAATAAATATTGAACGAGACCTGGAAGCAAACTGCCATTTCCACTTTTCGTGGAAAAGTTCATTAACTGAATTTATTCATCAAAATATGAGCAAATGCCTAAAAAAGAAGATATTTCCCCCCTTGTTAACAGGCTGAATTCATTGGTTAAATTATTTGTTGTTAAATAAGTGTGTTGCTTAATGATCTGCAGAGTAATTAACCTGTCATTTCATACACTGATTTCCTAAATCCTTTCCAATCTTCCTTTATATTAAGTCCTTATTGTTAATATGAAGAGATTAGACATTTATTTAAATATATTTAATGTTTCCAGGCAAAATGTTTAGAATAAATCTGCTTCCAGAGCTCATTGATACCAGAGAAATTAATCTGATATTACTATTGAAAGTATTAGAATATAAGGCCCTTGCCGAATTGCTGTAATGCTGCAAGCAGAAAATTCAGGGTCAATCTCTAGTGCTGACTTTCACAGAGTTATGGAATTTTGGAGGTTGGCAAGAATCTTTGGAGATGATCTAGTCCAACCGTCTGCACCAAACAGGGTCAGCTAGAGTAGGGATTGCCAAGGACTATGTCCAGATGGGTTTTGAGTATTGCCAAGGATGAGGACTTCAACATCTCTGGGCAAGCTGTGCTAGTACTGGACCACCTTTAAAGTAAATTTTTTTTTCTTGTTTTTTTTTTTTGTTTGTTTGTTTGTTTTCCTTTTTTCCCACTTTTTTAAAAATGGAATTTAAAATGCTTCAGTTTGTTCCCTTTTTCTTTTTTACTCTTGCTAGTATTTATACACATTGAGATTCCTCCAAGCATTTTCTTATCAAGGCTGGTCAGTCCCAGCTTTCTCAGCCTTTTCTCGTATGTCAGTTGTTCCAATCACTTCAGCATCTTTGCAACCTTTTGCTGCATTTGTTCCAGCATTGTCCTGGTTTCTCTTATACTGGGTGCAGCACTCCAGATGAGTCTCAGCACTGCCAAGCTGGTGAAGGCTCACTTCTCCTGACCTTCTGGCAGCATTCTGAATACAGCCCAGGATCCTGTTGCTAGTTCTACATCTCAAATTCTTTGATTCTAGAATTTTTAATCAAAATAGAGAATAACGCAAAAATAACTATGTTTTACTGTGCTATTTTTGCTGCGTGAATATCTACATGCTTATTGGTCCTTTGTTAGATTATTTGTGTATGAGTCTTACTTTGCAACCACAAACAGCAATGTAACAGTAAGTGACAATTAGTATTTTCCTCAGCTTTGGTACAGAGCCTACAGCGCTGTGTAAATATAAAAGAGAACACAGTTTTCTCACCCAGTAATTTGCAGTGGTCAAACAGGGAATCTCTTAATGCTCTTCAGGTGGAACCAAATTTCTCCAGAGTGGGTGGTATGCTTGCTTACTGTATGCGAGACATTAGCTACAGCTTATATATGATATTTAAAAGAATTTTAATGAAGATAAAGAAGTAGATAGGAATGAAAAAAATATTTGTGTAGCCTTGCTTTATATTTCACATGATATTTGAGACTTTCAGACAACTTTTGTCATGCCTATTTGTTAAAGAACACAGAAGCCTGAATTTCAAATGACATTCCAATTTAAAATTAATAAAAGCCTTCTAATGTGAAAAAAGTGCCTATTCTTTAAAGAGATATATTCTTTATTAAAAAGTGGATGATGAAAGTTTTAAGAGAAGATTCTCTCATTGCTATTTACCCAGCTAACTGGTCAGGCTTTAGCTATACTTCTGAGCACAGTACAACACCGTGAGGGCATTTCATTTCTGACAACACAGTCAGAATTCTGTTGGAATACACAGTCTGTTGGAATACATAAATTTTCAGGCTAGCAAACCAAAGACAAATTTGCAGGTACAAGCTGCTGAGATAAGAATGGAACTTGTCTAAAGACCTTGAGCTGGTCCAGAAGTGAGAGAAGAAGCCTGAAGAAGCTCCACGGAAGAACACATCTTAAGGACTCTTTTTATAAAGTTAAAAATATGACAAATAAGACTGTTTAGATCTAGAAATTTTTGTGAAATATATATTACTTAATAATTAGTTATAGCTGTGTGATGTTAGATAGTTTGCATGGTATGTGTAGGTTTTAGAATTGTGTGTAACTGTGCAAAAAAAATATATAGTCCCTCCTGTAGGTTTTAGCCTCCAACGCAGGAATGGATAAAACGTGTTAATTTAAACATAATGCTCTCTTCTTCCCTTTTTTTCCATGATTCCCTAGTAGCTGTAACCCATGAGGAGGAGGACTACAAAATAAACTACCAGAAAAACCCCATAAAATTAGTTGCAGTCAGTGTTTTTTGTAATGACAGATGTAGAAGCCTCTTAAAGCCTTACTAAAGGTTCACTAAGAACTGTGTCTGTGGAGTTCGGGCATTGTGACAGTGGTCCTGTTTTTGAAGCAAATCTCTGCACCACCCATGCTTACTGTTCCCAGGTCCACATTACAGAACACTGAGTATGACTTGACTTCCTTTCAGCTAAAGCAGAACTGGAACATACACCCTAAGCTAATGCCTAATGCACTCCAGCTCTAAAAAATACGGGACCAAATCAGGGGTCATGCAAAGCTAAGAAACCATTAAGGAAACTTTCTGCCACTCTGGCAGTCACACTTGCACCACCTGACACAAGTCGAGGCCCCTGTGCAGCCACACACCCACTCTCACACAGTCAGAGCAGGTTTCCTTACCAGGTCAGTCCCAGGTTTCCCATAGCAGAGTCTGAGGTGTTTGCATCTTTAAAGTAATTTAATATTAGTGCAACAACAGAGTAACAGCTCGAGCTGGTGCCTCCGGGGAGGGACCCCAAACAAAGGACACCCTGGGCTATTATCCACTCACAGTCTAAGGGTAGGAAAGTCTGGGGTTCCTCAGCTCCTGCCATGTCTCTGAGTGTCCCTCACCTGACTGTGCCACAGGTCCCCAGGCCCTTTGTTATGTTCATGGCCTCTTGGCTCAGGCTCCTACCACACAGAGCTCAACCTGCAGCTTCCACTGCAGCTGCACCCTGAGCTCCCTGCACTGAATGGATTGCTCAACAAATCAGAGACTGTCACCAGGTCACAGACCAGTCAACAATTTGTTGCTCATTATTAGATGGGGCAAATCTCACTCTGGAAATCAGAAATGGTTCTAACTCTCTGCTTTGCTCTTAATACAGGTAAATTAGCAACAACATTGCAAAACTAAAAGAATTAAAAGATTTAACAGCTTCTTTAATATATTTAACCTGTTTTAAAATAAAAAGATTTAACAGTAAATTAGCATTTTAAGATAATGCACTTTGATTTTATTCTCTCAAGGGACTACATATAATTGAGATATCCAAATAAAGTACAGAAACTTTGTTGTCCCAATTGAATACATGTTAGGCGTGTTACCTTTCTTTAGATGGTTGATTCTGAATTGATCTGTTTAATTCTCTTCAGACAGCAATTAGTCATAGACTGTCAACAAGTAAAAACAAGATTGTAATTATTAACTCACAGGGATATGATGCTGTTCATAATCAGATATAGATATGATACCCAATTTTATAATTTCATGAAAATGTTCAAGCAAATTACAGTCTTTTAATAGCTTGATGGCAGTTTTATCTTTGATATTATCTGTTGCTAGTTAATATTGACATAATATCTTCTTGTAAAAGTGGTTGTCTTTTTAATCAAATGTAGCACATGGTAGGGAAAAAATGTGTACTAATGAGGAAGCAATGCATACTGGAAGTGTTTGAACAGTATTACTTTCCAGTAAAAAAAAAGCAAAACACCCCAACAAACCGAAAACACCCACTGGACCCATTCTTATTCTGAAGGTACTTGTGAACAAGCATCTGGCCACCTACATACCAGTCATCTTCTGGCATTTATTTCTGATGCTGAATAAGTACACTGTTACAATGGGATTTTTTTTTTTCCAAGTTACTGATATCACAGGTACTGAATGTTCCCATAGCACTGTGACTTTTAAGCAGATGGTGTAAGTACAGCAACAGAAAGTGGGATGAAAATCTTGCTCAGATAGTGGGCTGGGACACTGCTGAAGGCTAGTGCCAGGTTTGGATGTTTTAAGCGAGATCTGAGGTCTATACAAAGGTATTCACCAAGTTTTTTTAAGTCTGCCCATTTCTTCTGTGGCACCCAGATTCTGGCACAATATTTACTACCATGCACTTTGCTGCATTATTCTTGTTTTCTGTTTGTTGGGTATTTTTTAAATCCTCAGATGTTGCTGTTAGACAGTTGAGTTTGTTTCCCAGAAAGGCAAGCCCTTGCTCTGGGTGGCAGATACAGCAGTATCACTCCTATGGTTTAGGCAGGCTGTGCACAGGTATTTTTGCTGCACAAAAGGATATTGAGAAGTCCAGACGTAATTTTCATTTGGGTCATGTAAATAACTACTTTCAAGCAGCAAGTCTGATGGAAAGGTTTAGGCAATTCTGAATAGGCAGTGTCTGGTATGTACCTGTTACTTTTGCTGGTTTTAGTTCAATTGGGTTGCTTTGGAGTTTTGTCAGAAGTGAAAAAAACCAGGAGAGGTTGTTCCAAATATTCACTTATTGCACCAAACACTGAGCATGTGACATTAAAGATAATTTTACAAGCATTTAACCCCAGTTATTTTGGGATACACTGTAGATGATACATTTTCGGTAGGTCAGTGAGGGGGTGGCATTAGAAGATGGTAGAAAACCAAAAGCCTAGCAAGGGTACCAAGCCCAGTATCCTATCAATAGTGCAGAAGAGCAATGCACATGATCATGGAGAGAACATAGCAATTTAGAAGTTAAAAAATACTCATTAGATATGAGATGTGATTATACCATTGACTTTTTCCTCATTCTTGTGATTTTTTCAGTATTTTTTCTGCACCCTTATCTTTCCAAATCAGCAGTAGTGCAGCTCATAGCATCTCCTAACTCATTTTGTTTCTGTAGTTCAAAATTCACTGTGGGTGTTTGCATCTGAAGTCCAACAGTTTGGCCTTTCAGCCAGCCTTCCAAGCAAGCTATGCATGCTCTCAACTTCTAGAGCTGGATAGGACTAGACATGTCCAACACAGCTGTGTTGGACAATGCATATGCATTTCATTAGAAAACTGGTTGCAATGGCAAAGGATAAAAGTTGTAACATCTCCAACTGATGATCACTGACGTGTATGTTTAGCTCTCATTACTGCCATACTGCAGCCGTGATCCTCGACGCCGGATGCATTGGTAAGAACAGAAACATGAAAAAAATAGTCTGGGAAGAAGCCACTTGAATTAAATTTACTGGCATGATTATATCAGATAATGACTTAGATTTGTATAACCTGTGACTGATAAGAGAAGGTAATTACTATTCCTGCCAGGAAAAATAAATAAGTATTCAGTAGTATTTTTCAGACCCTTACACTGAAAGACCCATTGTATGGCCACCACAAAAAATCTGAATAAATATTGTCCTATTCTGCTAAAAATGAAAGAGGGTAATATGCTGTAATATGTGGGAACAACACAGTATTGAGAGGAGGAAAGAAAGCGACAGCAGATGCTGTTTTCCAGACTAAATCTCCTCTAATGCACTCCAGGGACCTCATTTAATCAAGCATCATTCTCACACTTCATCACGTATATTATTCAAAAATGATGAAGAATTCTGAGAATAAATTAGTAATTTATTCCAGGATAAATGGTTTTTAAAATTTATTATTATTCAAGCTATTTTGAAAAATTTAGTTTTTCCTTTATTTCTCCCAGAGGCTTCCAGTTCCGTTCAATCAGAACTTTCTACTTGCAGGGTGCTAAAGATCCAGATCCTGACTCTCTTTTTAAAAGCCATTTTTCTGGTACATACCTTTTCTGTTGCATTCTCTCTACCTTTGCTTATCAGATTTTAAAATGTTTCCTTCAAAACACTTTGAATTAGGGGGATATCTATAACAATCCTGAGATAAAAAAGAACTTCTTGTTTTTCCCTCTAGCTGTGTCCATTAAAGAGACTTAGTGAAAAAAGGACTCTTCACCCAAATCCTTTCCTTTTTTCCTCATATTTTGTTGGCTGTTGGTTTTCCCTGCCCTTTTATGTAATACCCTGCTGTTTACCTCTAGCACTTTTCTTGTCAATTTTATAATAGTGGTGCAGCATAACTTGACACTGTCCAGGTAAATATATTCAACACTTTCTTGAAGAGTTTATACAAGCTGATACTTCTCCAGGAATGGTTCTGTCATATTTAATCACCCAGAGTGGTGCCTTATCTCACATGTTAGGGGGACAACCCAGCTGCTATCAAGTATCAGAGTATGGCTTTCATGACTAGATCATGTCTTTGTAAATAGTAGCTCTCTTGTTCAATTATTTTCAATAGAGGGACTTAAATTAGCTTAATATAATTTATACACCGTCCATACTTGGTGCTGTCTGGATGATAAATTGGACAGCCATATGATGGACTGCATTTATCCTGTGCAGCATTTCTTCACTCTGCACGCTAATCTACCCCTGGGCACTTCAGGCCTTTGCCAAGTGTTGTACAGTCAAGGAGGAAAGCATGCCTTATGAGTTCTAAATGAAGTTAGATTTAACTTGAAAATGTGAGGGGTAAAGAAAGGTTACTACAGAAAGAATCAACTTTCTGTATATATATGCATTTTGTACATACATATATATATATATATTTTCCCATTCAAATGTCAGTAATTTTTTGCCAAGGTTTTCTAGAAAATCTCAGAGCACTGATACTATTTTTTTTCTATTTTTCAGTCAAAATTATTTTATTGTTTTAAAAGGGAAGGAATACTAACTTTCGATTGTTGAGGGTAAAAATATTTCTATGAATTTCCTATTAGCATAAGAAAACAATCACAAACAGAGAAAAATGTCTAGGTAATTATCAGTCAAGTCATGGAATCTTGATGGAAGTTGAGGTAATGTATTATGAGTTACTCAGTCAAACACCAGGCATTAACCCTGGGACATTTCTTCTAGACTGCAGCCTACTTTTCTTCTGGGCTTTACAGCCTATCTTCATTGTCCAAATATGTAGCTGAATGTTTGTCTTTCAGTCTTGGAGACCCCATGAGTCCCCTGCAGCCTGATAGTCCTGGTACACTTCCAGCAGAAATGGAGTACCAGGAATGAGGATTTTAATAATTATTTTGCATTCAGTTTTTTTCCAGTACCATGGGGATAAGATGTGGCTAAAGCAAGCAGCTGATCCTGACAGCAAAGGTTACAAAGATTGGATGAAAAAATTCTTAACATTTGCAAAGTCATGTTTATTTGTGCATATGAATTATAAACTTCAAAGTGTCCTACCCCAGTTACATTCTTAGGATGTTCATCTTCCATTTAGCAACTGTACAATTAATGGAACAATGAGAAATTAAAGAGAGCAAATTGAAAAAGAAAAGGAAAAAAAAAAAAAAAAAAAGAAAAGGAAAAACCATACTGGAAATCCTTGTAGAACTTAGAACTAGTTGTCTTCAAGTGCTCAACTATTGTATAAACCATGGTCTTTTCCAGGAGAGCCCAGGAAAGGACCAGGAGGACAGTTTGGAGTTTCATTTCATGTAAGTTTTTTTCTTTATATTATGATGTCTGCTTTACAATCCTTTCATTTTCTGTCCTCTTCCTGTATAAAACAGGGAAATCTTAGTAAGTCAAATTTGACCAAACAGTAATCTTTGTTAGTTGTTTGCAATGTAGGATGAACAGGAGCTTTAAAGCAGAGTGACAAACTTCACACGCTGTACTGCAATGACTCACTTTTTGCTCCATTCTTTGAAAATAAAAATGGATCTTTTTAATGGTCTTTCTCATTATTATTTCAGAACAGCAGTCCCTGAAAAGCCCTCAGTGTGAGAAACCAATGGGAACTGGTCCATAGAGTTACAGAAAAGCTCTGTATTACTTTGCAGTTACTCATGTGTGCTGTGCTATGATTCACTGCAATGAACTTCATGAACAAGAGATTTGTGTAGGTGATACAGTGTTTTAATGAACTAAGTGATCACATTTAAAGATCACAGTCCAACTCCTCATTAAACCTGTGTTCTATAAGTAAAATGAGAAGATATTTAACAATATGTGCTGTGATATTGTAAAGGTTCATTCTAACTGGAGGTCTAGGCTTAGAAAATATTAACCCCAATTTGCATAGGACATGATGGGATATTTAATGCCTCTGTATAGCATATTTCTCCAGCAAGTATGTAGTATCTAATGAAAAGCAAAATTTGGGGGAGTCTGAGAGCCTTCTAGATGCCAGAGTTTTCATGCCTGGAGTCCAAAGCAGAAAGAGCAGAGAGGTGTGAGGTGGTTTGCTTTAGAAGCAGTATCTTTGTACTTCTAGGTAGAAAGAGTAATTTGGTTCCCTTCCCAGACCCAAGAGATTCAAATCTTCATTTTCAAGAAATAGGCCAACTGCCCAGTCATAGTGCAAGGCTCTAAAGAAGTATTCTCCATTCCTCTGGGAAACTGTGTCTCTAGGAAGGGCAGTTAAAATATTTTGGAGTAGGGAAGAAAAATGGCAGGAGCAGACATAGTTCCACCACCTACTGAACAGAGGGAATATCAAACTGGGAGGCAACAATCTGCTCCAACCACTCTGCACATCTATGTGCATTTAAACTGATGTTCATTGAGTAAGAAACTGATAGGCAACTTTTATGTAAGGAGTCCAAACCAAGGAAGTTGTATTCTCGACACTGTTCATTAGTTAGTATCTAACAATATTCCGGTCAGGCAAATATTCCTGTCAAAAACCAACAAACATATTCTTTGTTAAATGAGTACATTTCACAGAAATGTGACTTTTCCCCTCGTATATGATTTTCATCTTTCAGCCAACACAGCAATTATCAGTTATTTTTCTAGGTTTTGCAGCATTTTTAATGATCAAAACACTTATACTTCTGAATCTTTTCCTCTCTAAAGGAGACAATTAATTAAACTAAAAGCAGAAATACTGAATCTAATATAATGAATGTTGCATTAAAGTGAAACTGGTATTAAATGATAACATTTTAGAGATATTTGTAGCACAGTTCTGGTGATTTACAGGATTAGAAAAATATAACTTGTTACTGTGTGCAGCAGCTATTAAAAGGAGAAAAGTAAGCAAAAATCAACTTTCACATCTGAACCAAATTAAACCTAAGTCCTGTGTTAGGATGAAAGTCAAACTGCATTTGGTTTTTACTGCACTTTGCCAGTCTCAATTCACAAAATACCCCAAATAATACAGCCAGTCTGCTCTTGCCTGGATAGATTTTAATCTTGTGAAATTACATCGCAATGTTAAGATCAAAAGAGTAGGGGTACTGAAACACTCTTTTCTCTTGCACTGAAAAATATAAGACAGGATGAAACCTGTTATTTCCACACTTCAGCTCTAAAGCACAAAATAGTAACTCTAACTACATGTAGCCTTCCCTCACCAGTGTCTTGCCGTTTCGCGATCATATTATCCGCATATGATAACACTCGAGAATGACTTCAGTCCTAATAAAGGAGTGCTTCCTAGGAGGTTAATACTCTCTCAGTCTTAGTCTATGCAGCACTGGAACTCCTCAGGAAAGTGCCTTGGGAATGCAGTGAGTGAAAAAGGAACTGAGAACAGAATTTTTATAGTCACAAATCTTCACTGGCATGAACTACTTGAGGTCTGGCTTCAGGAGGCCAAAAGGGACGGCAAATATTTTTCAGAAATGAGTGACTTAGCCCTGATCTCAGCTAGATGTAAATAGTGATTTATGGCTGAAAGTTTCCTTTTCCTAATATTTAGTCTGATATTTATTCCTGAGCTTTCTACTTGAACTTTTGAGAAGAGGAGGAAATGGGAGAGAATGATTTAAAACTGTTTAGCTAAGCCTCTGGTGAAAAATTCACTTCATCTTTGGATATTCTGAGTTTTCCTAAGTCCAGAAGAAATAATTTTGAGAGAGAATAAATTTATTTTGTCATAGAAAGGAAAAAATATTAGGTTGCTAAGGTTATATCCTCTACACCTGACCATAAAAGTACAATATTGTAAGTACCGGACTGATACAACTCAAGAGCTCTTTACACATTTGGCTTCCCTAAAGGCTTTTCAAGTTTCCCAGTAATATGACAAAAATTTATTGCAACACAGCAGCAGAAGAAAGGTAAATATATAGAGAGGTGATGATTGTTAGTGTTGGGTAAATATGAAGTGAATGGTCAGTTTAATATGTCATAGCTTATGTTCTGTCCAGTAGATTTGAATACATAACAAAAATACACAAACCTACTAAAATGGTGATTGCAATGTTTAAATTTATTAGACTTTCTTCTGATTTTCAGTAGGATCAATTCACCATTTTGCTCCATAAATTAAGCAGTTTACAAAGAATTCACTGCATTTTTTGGTTATTTTGGGGGGTTGGGTTTTAGGTAGGTTTGTTTGTTTGCTTGTTTGGGTTTTTTTTACAGTTTGAAGACATGAAAAATATCATCCTCTGATTTGTGCATATGTATTTGCAAGTTTATAAATATTTATATAATCCTTTTTTAATTCATGAACATCAGATAGCTGTACCATGAAAGATACTGGAATGCTTATTGAAGCCAACATTATAGCCAGTGTCCATTTGTTTTTTGACATTCTTTCAAGTGATTGTGTCATTCAAAGAGGGAAACAACTTTTCTGTCCTGCTGTAATGGTTGACCCACCTCTGTCTGACAGAGTAAGTGTCTTTGAGAATGCAGTGCAGTACCACAGTTGAAAGCCATGTTATTGCATGTCTACCAGACACAGACTCGACACAGGTTTGAAGTCTGGACCCAGAAGAATGATTCCTTCTAGGTGTGGTCTCCTTTCTTTTCTGTCTTTAAGAAATTGCAGTCTGCAGTAACCTAAACTTCCACTGATACTATGACCCTGATATATTTGAAGCCCCAAAGTATTAAATTTAATACTACAGTTTGTTCTTTGATTGCATTATGGCATATATAGGCTAACTGGAGTAGTTCTTAATTATAGATCAGGTAAGGAAGCAGGCTGCTGCCATAGCTCAGGCACAATAGGCTGTTTAGAGCATTGTCAAATATTTTTAAAGTATTTTCAGTAAATCAAAAATAAAACATTTCTTTTGTGGTCAAGGCAGAGGGAGAGAGTGTTGCCCTCAGGATCTTATTTGCTCAGCATTGTTGCCATGGACTAGTCAAGGCTGAGCATTGTTGATGTGGAATTTGTCCACTAGAATTTATAATGTAATATGATATATCAGAGAAAACCACAATATATTAATCTGGAATTAAACCACACTGAGAATGTCAAAATATTAGCATTTTAGGCATTCTGCTTTTCTCTTCAACTTTAATTTCTGATAATCTTGTCACTATCTCCAAATAAAACATATGACCTTGCTGATAAAGTTCATATTTGGAATTTGTGAGAAAATAAAATCGGCGTGTTCTCAAGGCTGTTCCCTTTCTGTGCAAAGCTCTTCTTAATTATCAGTGCCCACTCAAACATACCATCAAATACTATATTTAAAAATCTGTATTAGGATTTCTTGGGTATCTAAAAGTGCATTTTTGTTGTTCCCAATGATGTATCATGCTGAGTATAATTATTAAATGTAAGAATTATTAGTACTGTGTACACCTAATGCTCTTTCACTTAACAGATGGCTTATGAATATCTGGGACAACTTATTAGCCCTAAAATGATTCATACCTCAGCTAGCTGAACACATGGCTACTTTTTCGCACTTGTGCTGAGTCTGAGCTGGTTTAATAACCCAGTTTAGAGAAGAATTTCTCTTCTTTAAACAGTATATGCCACTAGCATACTTTTAATAAGGAATGAAACCCACAAAGGTAAAGTGTACTTTGAGTTTCCAGAGGGCAGTCTTTCTTTCTGTTAATATTATTTCCTCTAACCTTTGTATATCTTCAGTTTTCTTGCTTGTTGGATTAGTACCATTCATCTGAAGAAGAATAGTATCCTATCATAAATCCACGAAACCTTTCAGAATTTCCAAAATGGGAATCCATCTGTGCCTGGCATTTCCAGGCTCCTCTTTTTATTTTCATGTTTGGAGTGAATTGTTTCTTGCTTTCTTTTTTATGTTTTCTCACTCATCTAATCACATTCTCTCACTTTCTTTTGGTTTCTTGCTGCTTTTCTCTCTCTTACCTTTTCTCCTTCTCTCTTATTCTTGAATAGTCAAAAAACATTCTGCTTTACATTTTCCTGGTTTGCCATGCATCTCATAATAATAATTTCTGCAACTATTTGTTTCTCTTCAGCAAATTTTAGTTTCTGTTAGTTGCTTCATAGCAATCTCTTAATCAGAGCACATGTGAGCTCTGCAAGTTTTAAAATCTGTGGTGCATTGATCCATTATTTCAAACAGTTCTGGCCGCAGATGATTTGTTTCATAGGAAGAAAGTCACATCCAAATTCAGTTTTCCAAAAGGTGATGTATTCAAAATCATCAATGTAATTTTATCTCCCCTGTGTTGGGACACTGGAGATTATCAATAAGTCAGACAAATGTGGTCTTTTTACATTGCAACAACATTTATCATGGAATTTAAGCATATACTAGTAATCCTAACCACGTAAAAAACCAATTATCAGTACCAGTTAATTGTACCGTTTAGAAACTCACCTGCCACCTATACTGAACAAAAACACATTTCAGGGAAAGTTAAAAAACTATTTGCAAACTGCAGAGACCAGGACTCAAATTTTCTTGCATAACTTACAATTGTTCAAAAATTTGCATATTGATACCATATGAAAAGCCAAAGCATGAATAAAAAAGAAAAGGGGAAACACTTCAGAAAAAGACACTTGAGAAAGGTCGTTGGTAACAAAGCCAAAAATTAGCATACACTTTTATTTCCTGGTTTCCATGAAGCTCTGTGTAATGCACTTACTGGCAATTTTGTTGTTAAATATCAATCCTAGCTACACCCTTTTTTATGCAGCATGTTTGTTTCACAATGGTAATGCAATATTTTAACAATTGGAGAAAACTCTGTGTGTTCCCATATTAGTTGGAACTGGGCAGAAAATACAAAAAAAAAAAAAAAAATTGAAAATGCTAAAAAATTTTCTCTCCATTAACTAGTGCTAGATATTCATGGATTCTTTGTTAATTAACACAGAGTTGGGCAACTGAAAATGGAAGTAAAGCAAAGCATATGGGGATCAATCTTCAGCTGATGTAAATTTGGATGGAATTGTTCAGATTTGCAAAGGTCAAAGGTCCACCTCCTTGTTTATGATCTTTTAGCTTGCTGTTTGTGCCAAAATGGATTCTAAGAACTTGGCGATGAGGAAATGTGAGCCTCAGTTCTAATCTGGTTCTATTTTTTTTTTTTTTTTTTTTTTTTCAATTCCACACAGAGATTCCTGGGATTTTTTGCCTTCCTCCCTTTCATGGTGATCACACAAGGTGTCAAAAGAGAGATCTTACTGTGTCTCTTTCTTTGGAAGGAGAATGCATTATCCACTGGCAAGGAAGAATAAATACATCTTGGAAACAACTTTTGGAGCTAATTGTGTTTTTCAGTCCTGTTAATCATTATTAGAGTCAGGGTAAACACATTGAGGCAGCACTGATGGTGTTAGACACCTTGTGTACTCACCAGTCACAAACTTCACTGCCCCCATGTGCTTCAAAGTTTTCAGGTCAGACAGGCTTTAAACAGCTGCTCAAGTTCATTTTGCAGTCACTGTTTTCTGCACATTCCCTCTGCTGAGGCTGGTTCCTCTGAGCCTTCAACACCCACCTTATTCTACCTGACTATTCTACCTGATCTTACTTTGCGCTCAGTTTTTTTTAAAAAAAGCCCTTGATCCATGTAATGTTTTAAATGGAGACCAAAGGACCACAGTAATTAACATGGCTCTTGGGAGAGTCATGGTCATGTAAGAAAATCAAACCCCCCCAGTGTTTGATGCAAACACATTGAATGCAATTCTGTAGTGTCCTTGTCACAGCTGGGGCCACATCACTGTGGTCACAGTGACTGCTTTACACCTGGATCTGCGTTGAGAAGCAGATTTCTATTTCTACAGTTGTGCTGTTTCCCTGATGTCCTGCAAAAAGCAGTCCACCTTGATGGCTCATTCCTGGTTTTTGCTGAGAAAAAAACATTTTCTATTAGCACTAGTAATTTAAATTTTTACCTCTCCCTCAAAAAACCCCACACATTTAAGTCCATAGATATTTTGTAATCTTGTTTTGGTAAGCTAGTTTTTTTCAGTTTACATATTAAAGGCCTGTCATGTTCTCAGCAGTACAAAATAGCAGCCCAAAGGTAAGATGCTTAAAGGAAAGCAAATTTGGCTTCACTGTAGGTATGAAAATAGTAAACCAATCGGGGTCTATATGTTTCTAATAGTAATGTGCTCACATGTGCTGCAGATCTCTGTTATTACAATGGGTTCTAATGTTTCTCTGGAGAGATCAATTATTTACTCTACTTACCTATGTTAATGGTGTGTCAAGGTAATTTATGACATCCAAGCACCAAATTGCAGGAAAGTGTGGTAATGCACCGTAAGTTGTCTGAAATTGGCAAGTGATACCGGAGATATTATCCACATCTCAATTGTATTCTCAGTTCCCTTCTGAGCATCAATACTCATGGGAAACTCCAGCTTCATCAGTCAGATGTTTCTGGCTATGATCAAGAGTAGTAAATTAGGTTTCTGCAGTCTGTGCTTTTCAAAGATAAAGAAGCGGATTCTTAGCTGGTGTAAACTGTTATACAACCACTGATTGCTACAAATCTATTCGATTTTATATCATCCTCTTAAAGAAGGCAAATTACGACTAAATGGTAAGGACCCAGGCCACTAACTGAAAATCTGGATTTAAACATTTGATGAAAACAGATCTGGATTCAACCTGTTGCTGTCAGACCTCTCTGTATCCAGTCTCAACCTTCACTCCATTTAGCACAATTTATTCCAGGATCATTCAGATGACAAGTGTTTAGGAGAAAATCTTATTAGAATCTTGTTTGGCTAGAAATGTTTGTTTTTGTTTGGTTTTGTTTTCAGCCAAGTTGTTTATTGCTGCTAAGTTTAGTAGGTTTTTCTTTCTTTTGTTTGTCTGTTTGTTTGTTTTGTGGAAAAGCCATACATTGGATTTTGGCCAGGTTAGTGATAATAAGAAATTATTTTAATTGGTTGTTCTTCATCCTGCATTATACTTATAAAATTTTTGTCCAGTTCTCAGTGGACACATGCATGTCTTTATAAAACATTACAGTACACTTAGCATTCACTGGTGGTCACAGTGATGGGGGAGCAAAATCAGTTTCAAGAAATACCTTTCTTTCTTTTCAGTATAACTTTTCTAATACTTATTTTTACTAGCACTAATATTTATATATTTACAATTTTTGAAACTGAAGTGCCTAGGAATTTTTGTTTGAGAGAAAGATATTTCTTGGCAGCTCTCCCAGACTTTGTCAAGGAAAAATTATTGCAATTATTCACGGAAGTTTTCACTATTTCTTAACATAACTTATTCCTATTTAATGCATCCTATTAGAACGATTCATTTGAAATGATCACACAATTCTAATGATATTGTAAGTAGCTTAATGAAAATGGCATAACAGCTCTAGGACTTTCAAAATAAGGGAGAAAAAGTAGCAAAAAATTACTGGCTTAAAAGAAAAAGGGAAAAATTAAAGTTTGACTGTGAAATTTGAGGATTTTTACAAAAATACAAAGACATAGAGAATTATCTTGTTCCCAGAAAACACTTTTTCTCATTTGAAAAATGGACTTTAGAATAGTTCTTCACTGAAAAATTATAACATTTAATTAGAAAATTTAAAGAACATAGAATATCACAGAATTTGAGACAAGGTCATGGTTTTGCATAAAACTGTCTTAGTCCCATATGTTTTCATTCTATTGTTTTATCAATGAACTTACTAGTTTACATCTCAAATCTCCTTAAATTAAACACCACAATTACTTGAATATGAAATACCTCCGTACTTAATGCGATGATTTAAAATTTTCTGAATTTCCTTCACTACAAAATAAACTTAGACAAAACATTACTACTGAATTTTAAATATCTAGCAGCTAAGAAATTCAGTTTCTGTGTTTTAGGCAAGCTATCCAGTGAGTTACACTATCACCAGCATGGAACCAGGCAAGTCTAGCAGATTAAGTAATAAACAATGAGAGGCTCATTGTCTCTGGAGAGGTTACAATAACAGTCTTTTCAGGAACAATATTGAACAAATTTTCTGCCACTTGACATCTCAACACTATTACCATATTTATACAGTTATGTTTATAATTGTAATATAAAAACATGGTTTATAGGACTATGTTTACATACATGAGATTATCTTTTAGCATCAGTATGAAAGCTTCTTACATTCCAAAGATCATCATGGATAAATACAAACTATATCTCAGTGTCTTCATAAACTTTCTTTGCCGAAAAGATAGACAGGAAAAAAATTGGATACATGAAACAGCTGTCTCATAATTCATAGCTCTTATTATTCACCAGTTCCCAGACAAACTTTAACTAATTAGTTTTGCCTGTTTGTTTGTCCTTAGCATACATGCTTGACACCCAATTTAATTGCTGCATTTGCCCATATCTCAGCATGGTACTTCTGTAGATTTTCTGTTCTGAAAAGACCTGCCTGCTTCGTCATAATCCCATTACTAACATGATTGCAAGAAGAGATGCTAAAAGCCTATACATTGTGCCTGTCTTACCCTGTCAGTCTGCATATGTGTAATTCCCAAATGGGAGTTGCATCCCTATTTCCAGAGACCTAATTCTATTGTATGCCATAAGATAGGTAGACAGTAATTAAAAATTTGTGACCAGAAAAATCAAATCACTGATGACATACATTTTCAAATCTATGCAGAATACAAGGTGTTGTGTCCAGATAAATGAAAAAGGAACAGGATCATGGATAATTTGACTGGGATGAAAGTGGCATAAGAAAAGAAACAAGATTAACAAAGATGTTGCATGAAAAGAAAGTAAGTAACTGCAGAATTCAAGCAAAATACCAAACATTTTATTCTTAAGATATTTTATGAGCTACTTGTATCCCAAGAAAGCACAGGTTCATACTTTTTGTATCTGCCTACATTGTGCCTCAGAGCATGGTGCCTTGGGCCAGCACAACACAGTTTCGTACCTTCATGCCTTCCCACTCTGGCAGCCCTCATGCTACTGAATTCATGGGCGGGACAGGGGACACAGTGCCACACTTGGGACACGGTGCCACTCTCAGGACATGGTGACACACTTAGGATACAGTGCCACACTTGGGACACGGTGCCACACTCAGGATATGGTGCCACACTCGGGACATGGTGCCACTCTTGGGACGTGGTGCCACATTCAGGACATGATGCCACACTCAGGACACAGTGCCACACTTGTGACATGGTGCGACACTAGGGACATGGTGCCACACCTGGGACATGGTGCCACACTCAGGACACAGTGCCACACTTGGGACATGGTGCGACACTAGGGACATGGTGCCACACCTGGGACATGGTGCCACACTCTGGACACAGTGCCACACTCGGGACATGGTGCCACACTCAGGACACGGTGCCACACTCAGGACACGGTGCCACACTCAGGACATGGTGCCACAGTCCCAGCTCGCTCGGCCTCTCCCCAGCAGGATCTTGGCTGTAGAGCCCAACAGTCCTCCCAAAAACCAGGGGCACAGCACAGGGCAGACACCACAGGCCCCTGAGCCCTGCCGGCTTTTCATCCGTGTTTGAGGGGGAAGGGGATTTAAGCCTCTGGGTGCCAGCACAGCCCTTGAGGACCAGCATGAGTCAGGCTCATCAACTGTGCTGCCTCCAGCCCTGTGGGCATGGCCAGGCCAGATCCAGACACCGGCACACTCATGTGCACGATTCTACAGTTATTCCCTCCAGCTGCTGTCCCTGGGTGAGCACAGGTACAGCAGGATCAGATGGCTGCCTACTCTCTCCCCCACTTCCTCAGAGTCGAAATCATATTTACTTGAAATGGATTGGAGGGACAGTCCCTTGCCATCATGTTTCATAGAGTACATAAAAAGCCTAGATCTCTTGTCAAGAAAATGAAATGAACTTACTGTGTCTGGATGACCTTCAGGAAAATGAGTAACTGCTTTTTAAGCTTTACATGACATATACCTAGTATTGAAGAATAGCGGACATTCCGTAAAATAAAATTAAAGGAAAAAAAATACTCTGCTCTAAGCCTTTGCATTTTGCTTCAAATTTTGCTTAGAATTTGGACCATTAGAAAAATATGTGCCTGTGTATTCCCCTGGTCTTCTGTTTCAATTCTGCCAATCATATTTGTTGGAAAATTGGTGAAATTACAGATTCTACTGGACAGGAAGCAAGAAGCTTAAATGGAGTGTCCACAGTTCACTATTATACAACAAACATATATTTTATAGCAAGATTTTCTGAATGCTTTTTTTTTTTTTTAATAAGAGTACTGTATCATCCCTAGCACCTTGTGTTCCCAAGAAGTTGCTACAATGTTCCTGATAGTAATACTAAATTAGATGAATCAGACCTGACAGTGAATTGCAATACAGGAAGTACAACATTAGTTTCAGCTGCTCCTTTGCTTGTCTTTCTAACAAACACATTAAAAAAAAAAAAAAAAAAAAAAAAAAAAAAAGGCAAAATAAAACCAAACCACCCTCCTTGAACATTTTAAAAGGGGGTGGGGACTGGGAGCAGAAAGCAAGAGGACAATAAAAATTCAGTACTAACAGAATCTGTCAACCTTAAAACAATTAAAAGATTCAGAGTTCAGAAAGCCATTGTCTGCCATTTGTACAGAAGGAAAGAGGGAAATCAATATTTGTTTCTTGGAGAGTGCCAACCACAGCATGTGGTATTGATATTTTCAATAGGATAGAAAGGCTTTTCACAACAAACCTTTCACTTTTCCACCATTAGAGAAGGTTTGTGCATTGTCTTCACTATTACCTCGTAACACCGCTCTTGTTTAATGTTTTCTTTTAGGGACTTTAGTGTCATTTTTATTGGCATTACCTGTAATTTTTTTTGCATTGCTATTGCTTTTGTAACACAAATGAATGCGTAAATAAAAAACTCCCACTGCTACACCATACAGGTGACTGCCCAGGATAAAAATTGCAACCAAAGGGTGCTGCAGCAAAGTCATGCTGGCCATGGGTGACAGGCAAAGCTTTGACCACGACAAAAGCCTGAGCATTTGCTGGCTGTGACACTTTCTGGTGGGCTCTTTTTTATAATTTTCTCATCTCACTGCTGTCATACAAACCCCAGAGACACATCTGTGGAGGCACAGCCAGCAATGAGTTCTGGTTGCTATTCAACCTTGGCACAGCTGGGACCTCTGTAATGGCAGCTTGTTTTCTCAGTTCCAGCTCTGAATGGAAGGAATTCATCTGAAAATGAAATGGATCCTGAACTGGTTCTATACCTGCCTTTGAAAAATACTTTCTGTGTTTCTTTGACTCCTGTTTTCAATGTGTCGTATGACCTGATTGCTTTTATACAGCTTCTGCATCATCACTCAACCAGTGCTATGAGTGGGATGCTATCACCTCCCTCAAGAGAGAGGGGAAATAAAATACTTGTTACTTCCATTTGCAGGAGAAAAAGTAGCCAACCTCTGTTAGAGTGCAGTGAATAAGAAAGGATATACTAGAATTAAACTCTTACCTATTACCACTAAACTTTTGCCTACCTTTCCAGAGTAAACTTACAAAAATCAGCAAGAATTGACATGTGCTTTTCAGACAGGGAAGCTCTCATGGCCTCTCCTGCAGGTCTGAGCTGTGCTAATCATCATGGGCCACTCTCATCCTTCCCAAGAGGGTTGTAAATTGGGCTACTGGAGCACACAGCACATTTCAGTATCGGGTAGCAAGGCAAATCTCCCTCTCCTCCCACAGCTTCAAGCATTCTGGTTTTATACACTATTGTTTTATTGGGTTTGTGCCTCTCAGTGTGCTTCAGGCACTCTTGAACATCCTCTGATTCAGGAAGACTTTTTTCCATTGCTGCAGGCTTGCAAGATCAAGTGTGAGTCATTTTCCCTTTTCTCCAGAGAGCTAGGACTGCTGTGGTTGGACCAGCAAAATACTGCTGTTTCAAGTCCAAAGTCTCTATTCCAGTTCTTGTTCCCACAGTCTGTGACAGGTAACATTAGGCGAAATAGTAGAATTTAAGCATATCTCTTGCAAGAGAAATATTCAGATCAGCTAGAAATAAACCCTCTCATTTCTATTAAGGAAGCAAATAAGCATACAAACAAGAAAAAAAACAGGAAAAAATTTGTGAAATTCTCCTTGTGACATCAAGTTTGACCCACATTAGATTATTTTCATTTCATGGAGAGAAAGATTCATGCAGAGGTAAACTTTTATTGTACATTTTCCAAAAATGTTGTTTTTTTCATCAGCAGAAATAATTTGGTGAATTCTAGAATAATAATAATAATAAAAGGAATTCTAACTTCCCCAACATAGAATCATTAATTAATAAATTATCACCTGGGCAAAAATTAATTCCTCCTTCCTGGTCAAATATTTAAGCTACAGGAGTTTTTGGCTGAAAAATAATGGTCCTAGGACATGGTTCCATGTACATCTCAAGTACAGGAACAGAACTATGCCAAGTCAGAAAACATAAGTAACACTGAATCCAAGACTTTGCACAGATCATTCAAAAAGTGACCTAGAGAAAGTGATCAGATTTGTATGAATTAAATAGTCAACATAATCACTAGAACTTGACATCCATCTTAGTACCTAAAGTTTGATTTTCTTGTCAGAGAGACATAAAAATAAATCTGATTTTCAGGGATGATATTAACCATATCACCCAAGAAACGGTGATCATGATCTGAAAAAAACTAATCATTGACATTTTGAAATTAGAATTAGATGCCAGAAAGTTGCTTCTGACCTAAATTAAACTAAAATAGCAAAAATGTTTGAATGTTTTACCCCAGAAATAGAAAAGAAAGTGAAATCACATGAAGGAAAAATGTGACATACCCTTTTAAGGCTGAACATGCAAACATATGAAACTGGTGGGAAAAGTCCCAGCAGCCCTGGCATGTTATTTTCAGATTCATGTACTATAATGTGGTTGTGGAGATAATCCATAGGAGCTTGAATGCTCTCTCTTTGAAAAACAAATATCCTAATATCTCTGGAAATCTGTCCCTCAAAACTCAGTCCAAAGTCACTATGAAAAATCCTGGTTGTTACCTTATTGAAGTTCACATCAGTCTTTCAAACCCAAATGCTGAATTCATGTTGTCATTTGCCTTGCTAGAAATATTAGTTTAATTTCCTGATACGCTACGTCTATCGATTATGTACAGAACTGATTACATGCATGCTCCATTCCCACCCCTGGGGTTCCCTGCAGGACTGCCAGTTACGGGGGAGAAGACAAGAAGCAACATCAGCTTTGTAGGAAATCCATCCATGTTTGACAATTTCCTTCACAGATCCCCAAAGAAAAATGCCTTAGGAAGTGGTCCTTCATTGTCTCTGATCAAAATGCATCTGCTGGCAGCTGATCTTCAAACACTCTGTACAACAGACGCAGGTTGCTCATTGTTTTCGTGCTACTCCCTACAAGTGGCAGCCACAGGACACCTACCACTGTCTATTCTCTCATCAAAAGACACAAAGAATCACCACCTGCAGTGCCTTCAGAAGCAAACCCAGCTGGAACAAAAGCACAACCAAATTTGCATGAATAGCTTCCCAACAACAATTGAAAGTTGGTCTTCAGGGAAATGGGTAATTCTTCCAAACTCTCCTTACTAAAACTCTGAAGATGAAGATAATCTCTTGCTCACATAAGAACAGAAATTTTCCACTGCTACAGTGTCTTCCAGTTTAATATTCAGATTTCCGCTCTCAAGGACTTTGCCATTATGTCAATATTTTATCCACATCATATAACATGTACTTTTTCTACCATCTGTTTAGACCCTCTGAGATGCTGACTATGGATGGGAAAATGCTGCCACAGTTCAGAAGTCTAATGGTTATGTGCCTAGTTCCCCTCTCAGCAAAAGAAAAGTGGTTTCTGCCCTAATGCAAGCACTCACAGAACCAGACGGCAGGGAGCTCCCCGATGATAAGTTCATGCCTTGATCTGGTGACATTTTAAAACTGCCATCAAAACAGCAGTTTGTCAGAAAGAGTATTCACCTCACAAAGTCTCCAGTGGGTGACCTGGCCAAAAAGGGAGAGTAATTCACAAGTGTGACTCTGGCTGTTGCCCTTGTTGAGGTAGCCAGGGTGATTGTTTGTGCCTGCAAGGTCAGAAGAGGATCAGACCAGGGTTAATGACAACCAGGACCTATGGACTAACATTGCCCCAGAAGCTTTGCAGTGTTTTTATGCAGATTCTGGGCTGCAGAAGATGTGTTTGTACAGGTCTGCTGCTGAAACTCACATTACATACCCTTGCTGACAGGGTACAGCCAGGTTGGCTACTCTGAAAGGTACAGGGAGCCAGGAACCAAATGTGAGTGTGTGACAGGTGGGAGCTGTGGCCTCTCTAGCAAGGAGCCATGAGGTGTGGCAAACCTGGATCAGGATCAAGGTTGGAGTTTCAGATCAGGTTCAGAAACAGACTGGTGATGCAGTGTAGCTTAAAAGCTGCTCACAAGGGAAAATTTGGGCCAGACCTTGCTTCCAGCTCTCTTCACAATGACTTTAACCAGCAGAGGAGTTGACCTTGGGCTCAGCCAGCTCAGCTGCCCAGGCTGACCTGCACCACACACAGCTGGCCTGAGTTGCAGCTGGAATATTGGTGCATGCAGCCTTGAGCAAGGGGATGTCTGGCAAGAGCAGAGCATGTGGAAACACATCCAAACCCCAGGTAACTTTATGCTAAATGGATGTTTTAAATGTCTGGATTTTTTTTTCCCTCTCTGCTGTTTTGGAAATTTAGCTGGCTGTCTGAAATGCAATCAATGCACACTTGACTTTTGAGAATCATACATATAAAAGTGTTATAGAAGGCAATTCACTGAAGTCAAGTGTTCTTGAATCACATTTTAGATAATTGGTTGGATTAAATAAAAACTGACAGTAATTGCAGAAGTATGGTTTGATTTTTATTCTGCTCTGCAATTTATCCATTTTTTAAACTTGATTCCTTGTGGTCTACCTCAACGATGTACTTTCCATTTCTCTTCACTTCTTTGCTTCATTCCTAATATTCACTGTTTCTGTTCAAGAAACCTTTTTCTTCAGTTTTCAGTATGTTATTAATAAGTTCTCTCTCCCCTACTGTTTTCCCTCAGTACATTCTTCTCTTGCCTATTACCTTTGGTTTTATTTATTTTTAATGGCCCCAATTAGAAAACAGTTATCATAACACTTATTTAAGCCTTACTTAGCCATGTGTTGAGACACTGCCTGATTCAACACACTTAAACTTGTTAATTTACTTGAAGAACTGGGAAAACAAAGACTTGTGCAAGGCCTCTGCTACGCTTTCCAAATTAACTACATTTCTGTTTGCCATAAATGGTTTATTTTCAACAGTGGAAAAGTTGCCAGTTAAAATTTAAACTGAATGGGAAACAGAAATATGAATGACAGGACAGATTATATCTAGCCCATACAACTGAAATTGTGTGTTAGCAACTCAGTGTCACAAAACCCTCTTAGTGGAGGTAAATGGAGGCGAAGGAAAAGCAAAAGGAAGAACGAAACCCATATGCCAGATTACCAAGGAACATGCACAATATATACTTTTGATGCATGTTTGTGGTATATCCCAGTAGTGTTATAAGATTCTGAATGAGGTCCCAGCAGAGGTGTTAACATTACCTATTTGAATATCTTACTGTTACATTTGTCTACCTCACTTCTTTAAATCCCTCAATATCATCATGAGGCCTCAGGATCATCATGAAATGACACTCAGAATTCCTTCTTAGTCTCTGGATTAGTAATGACCAAAGATCCATTTCATAATTTTATCTTATGACAAATTGTAGCTCAGGATCTTTGTTCTTAATATTTTGGATATGAATAATTAAATATTTAAATGTACACTTCTGCATACAATTGCTTGGGGGATCTGTTACAGTTTATTTGTATTCATGATCAGGGCTCTGTTACTGAAATAATTTTGGTAGTACAAATTTTTTTTTTCCTAAGCCTTTCAGTGGCCTCAAGTATTGTATTCACATCATTCTCACACATATTATATGCTTGTCAAAGCAAGCCCAAGCAGAGAAAGCTAATGTTTAATACACATGAAAATATTAAAAGGTTTTAGGATAAATAGGAGTGCTCCTCATCCAGCAAACTGCTTGCCTCAGGGAATACGGGTACACAGCTTCCCTCATGGCTAGCTTTGGTTAACAAATCATTTGAAACAGAGTAATTGGGAGGACTGGGTGCTGTAATAAATGTTACGGTGAATAAGAAACACTAACACTTATAAGTGCATTAGCATAAAATTTAGAACCAGCTTCTCAGCGGAAATGTAAACTAGATGAAGCTTTCCTCCTACATATTGGCTTAGACATTTTAATTCAAAAAAACTGTTGAGCTACACTTGGGGGGTTCTGAGTATTTCTTGTTTTTAAATCGTATTTATCAGGATCATTCTGTCATTTGACATTTAAGCAAATGAGAGCATTATATGCTTTCTGAAGTATGTAAATTGGAAGCAGCTATGAATGGGTGCAGAATACTCACTGACTAGAATTTAGACTGCAATTAACTCAACTAACATTTATTTATTTAGGTGTATACCTTCTAATAGGATGCTTCACACATAAGTAATTAAACTTAACATTATGTCACGGTTTCAAATGCGTGTCTATGTGATTCACTTTTTTGCCACAGATTTTTCTAGTGACAAAAAATATGGTTTGTTTCTGCCTGTCTCTACTAGAGTTTCCATTTTCTATACTCTGTTTACAGTTTGCTGCAAATTAAACAATGTCAAACTGACAAGCTGCAGGTTTTTTCTAAAATTACTATAATCTGGCTTGTTAGGGGTGAAAAAACTTATTTTGGGAAAAAATGAATGTGCTTTTATTGCAGCAAGACTTAAATGAAAGCAATTCTCCATGCTGTTGGCACAAATTATTTTGCTCCAGTAAAATGCAAATTAAATCTATTGTATGCACTCCTTTTATTAAAGGACAATATGTATTTCTGTAAGTTGTTGATCATGTTCCCACAGGTTTAAGTTCGTTTTGCTATCCAACAGATTACAATGAGTTCAGAGCACTAAATCTGACCCTTCTTACTTCAGATTCAGTCAAACCTTCTAGATCAGTATCAGCTTACAGTAAAGTGCACTGAAGCTTCTGTCATTAGCTTAAAATTCCAGGGACAGGGCAGTACAGAGAAGCCCCTCCCCTTCAGATTAAGACTTGTATTTTTGGATCTCAGTGCTACACATTCTGCTCCCCAGGATGTGCTACACAGTCCTTCCCTATTCCAAACACCGACTGCCATTTGGTTTTGCTTTGAGGGCCTTTGTTTCCACCTCAATAGCAAATTGGTGTTTGACCATCTGATGCCCTGGTTGATTCCTTTCATTCAGCATTTGTGGATTGGGCACACTGGCAGTTGTGATGCTGCCTGCTCCTTCCAGCTGCATAAGTAGCTCTAATGTGAACCTTTTCCTGTGGAAAACCATTGAGTGGTGACTGCTGGGCTGGATGTCCCTTCCACGATTCTGTTGTCCCAATTCATTTGATTCTGTTGTCCCAATTCATTTGATTCTGTTGTCCCAATTCATTTTATTGAGACAGTTAATTGGATTCGGGCAGTAAAACTGTTTTGTAGATGCTACAAAATCCAAACTGTAACAAACACATTATCAAGTCTATGGAAGGGGGTGCTAATTCCTTTCTTCCTTCTGAAGCTGGAAAGGCCACTTTACTAAAACCATCTAGAAAACAGCTGTTTCATAAAACTTCTCAGTGTTAAAAAATTATATTGACATCTCTATTAAATATTTCTTCTGAATTTTCATTTCTCTCAAATATTAATCATTAAAGTTCTCATTGCCATCTAGACAGGAGCTAATACTGAAATGACAGAATTTCTCTGCCAGTCTAAATACAAGGATTTGCATAAATGAAATTAGACTGAAGTTTGGTGTGAATCTTTACAGGACTATGTAGAAAAAAAAAAGATGAAAAGTAATTATTCCTATGCAGTAGGATAAAAAAGTGTATACGGTTGAATTGTATCATGTTTATTAAATTGTAACATTAAATAATATTTTATTGTTTTCCTATTGAAATGTCACAGATGCATACCTGAAAGAAAATACATAATGCAATGAGTCAAAATAAGAAAGTTAAACAAAGCATTTGGTTATTTTTCTAATGAGAATTTTTAAGAGTCAGAGGTAAATAACAACCATCTGATACAAGAATCTCATGGAACTGCATTTTGCAACAGAAAGCCTTTTAGTCAGAATCTCTGACTAACTCAGTGATTTCTAGATCTGGTTCAAATAAAGTAGCTTGATTCCAGTATATGAGAACTATGATGGAGAGATGAAAAAAGGCATTTACAGATCCTGAAATCTGATTTATTGGGCTATTTAGCCATGTGCGCAAGCACGTGAACTGCAATGATTTGTGGCAATATTAATTTGCCTGAAGGATCTGGCTTAAATTGGAATATACAATTTGGAAAAAAATTGCATGAACATAGATAATTGAAATAAACTTTAAAATATGACAATTGCAGAGAACTAGTGATAAATTTTATTCAGAAGTGAGCAGAGAATTCACTTCTCTCTAAAATTATAAAAGCGTATTTGTGCCTAACCTCTGCCTGAGGCACAACCAGGGGATCATCTTCAGGCAAACTTCAGGCACAGGTGATTCTTTTAGGTAATCACACCTCACCCTCTCCACTGCTCTGACTCAGTGAGCTGAGAGAAGGAGCTGTTCTAACTTGACTTGTTTTCCTCTTGGAACCAGATTTTGAATCCTGTGGCTGTTTGACAAAGGACAAGTGCTTTGTGTCATGCTGTGGCTTCTGTGACATGGCCAGGGATCCACCTCCTTTTACCTGTTTGTTTTGAATTGCTCAGCTGTGAAAAAATAAGTATGTGCATAAGTTTGGATATACAGGCAATGAGCAGATGATTTATCTTGTTCAATGTGAAGACAGGTGTGAAAAATTTGAAGAAAAAGACTGCTTTTATACAAAATTCAATACTAATTTCATAGAAAATCACTGAAGAGTTGATTAATGAGGAAGATCACTTAATGCTTCCTAATTAGATTGATGGAATTTACCCTGTGCCCTTAATTCATTGTGTATTAAGAAGAAATGCCAAAGATTTTTATTTAAATGCTTTGTTTATTCCCAGTCCCTCACTTCAAGTTTGTCATCTGTGCAGTGCAATTTCCTTTAGCTTCTTTGCATTAATAGTTCAGTGTAAATAACCTGGTTAAAACCAAAGTAGAAAGAGGGCTCTGATGATATTCCAGTAAATATCTACAGGCAAAAATGTAATTAAGCAAGCAAGAAAAGATGAAAACAACATCATATGAGGGATCAGTGTTGTAAATCCAAAAGCAAGGGAATGAGGATGACGGCATCCAGAAGTGACCAGTATGACTATGTAATTGTTGGAACCCACACAGACATCACAAGAGGTGACAAAAATCTGAAAGACATAGATTAAATGTCCCTGGATCTGCATCCTGATTTCCCCAATGTACATCTGCTTACAGCCTCTGTTCTAATTCCCATCCATCTACAACAAAAGATGAAATTACCAGAATGGTTTTCCTTCCAGACTTATTAAATGGAGCAGGGAAATAGACAACAGAAATGGTAATACATTATGATTAGAAACTTGTTTCAATGTAATAATGTAGGGTATAACTTGTGGCATAAATTCCATTTCAAGAAAGCAGTTAAGCATATGTTTAAGTCCATCTATATTGACACAAGACATTGAAACATATTCTTCAGTTGGAATGCCGGATTAAACTCAAATTAAATATAATATTGAAGTATATATGCCAACTTGCAGCATTGTTTTAAGAAAGTTTTCCCAAGTGAGGATAACTTTAAGATTTTTTAATTTTGTGTTGAGTTGACTTGATTTCCTGCACAAGAATCAACATGGACAGTCATCTAAGGTATTTAATTTCTGTCTTTCTGGAAAACTCTGTTTGGATGGACCTGCTGTTTTTTACCTTTGTTGTTAGTGTTGCAGCAGTTTATAGCCTCTTCTTTTAAAAAAGGAGAGCTTCTTTGCTTCTTGCTGATCTGGGTCCACAAGAGCCATTTATTTGTAGGGTGATAGTAGGAGGAAATAAACTTTTCAGAAGATTCATATCAATGCATTTCAAAACACATAATTTGCATCCTTGTGCAAAGTGGTAAATCCCTTATTTACTTTTTTGTTGTTGTTGTTATTCCTACAGCATCTTTGATTTCTACATGTCTTCATTGTAATTGGACCTGAGTTTTGATGATATGTGTTACTGAAAATTTATAGTTCTAGACAGGTGTCAGGTTAGGGGACAAAAGGTTTGCTATTGTTTGTCAAATGTCTTCCTCTGAATGGACAAAAGAAAGCCTAAGACATGTATGGTATTTGGAAATCAGTGCCAAAGACTCTGACAAAGGTTAGTTTGTGGACATACCCATGGAAGAAACATCCAGTTTCTAGTTTTGGAGCACTGCATAAAATAAGCATTTGCACGGCACATTGCCAGTAGCAATTTGTGCTCACAAGTCCATAGCAAATAGCTCCAAATGCAGGTTCTTTCTATGATTCGTTCCCATGAACAAGGGGTGTTGCAGTGCTCTCCTTACACCTCCTTCTATCAGACCTTTCTTCTGTAACTCCATTTCCTCAAGTTTTCCTTCCTCTAAAAACATCTCAAAAGACAATTGCTTAAATGAATAAGGCACCTAGTAATCAAAAACATGCCCCCAATCAGAGTTGTTTTTCTTTCAAGAGACTGATAATTTATTTTCTTTTCAAATCAGATCACACCACAAATCACATCAGAGAAAAAGTCATGAAGTGTATTCTCTCAGGCCACTATGACTTACAATAATTTGTATCATTCCCTGGAAGATGTGATATTTTATAAATCTGTGTCTTGACAAATTATTCTGTCTAATTCACTCATCTGCCTCATAGATTCTCATAGAGTCATCCACTCTGATTCTGCTTCTCTGATACTCCAAATAAAAATGGGAGAGGAACAACCTCAGAGAAAAGCAAAAGTAAATTGAAATTAATAATCAAACAAGCATAAAATAAAATTAATACTATAAATATCAGTTGTTTCAATTTGCAATAAATACTCTCCTTGTAAATAAAGACACAATTTACTGATAAGAAGTATGTGGAAATATAGAAAATCTAAACAAAGCAATCAATTTTGTAATTATAAAGGTGGTTTTGATTTTATTTTCTTTCCTTACCATTTACACTTGCATGTGTTGATTTTTTTTTTACTTGCCTGTTATTAGCATCTGAGAATCTTTTTGTTGTTGTTGTTGTTTTTATTAATTTTTTTCCTCTTTTTTGGTATTATTTTTCACTTGAAGTTTTAGGAGAACTAACTAAAAAGATAAAAAAATAAACCACTACTGATAGTGATTTCTTTAAAAGCAGCTATAAATGAGCACGAACTGAGCATCCAAAATGTTACTTTGAAGTGTATTTTTTTTTCAGTAATGTAGTGTCCAGTGGGTTTGACAGGAAAAGAATGAAAGTATTATATCCAGCATTTCAACATTTCCCCATTCATTTTAATTGCACTTTTCTATGACTTTTGTGCTACTAAACTTGGAAAAGCCTTTTCCTAATCAAAAGCAGGGTCGTAGTACATATATAAACCCTGCATACACACATATGTGTGTATGTGTACATATATTTATATAAAAGATTATACACATTTAATGCCTTTTTCTGCATTCAGGGAATTCTTATGTAGAAATGAAGCAGTGGTTTGGGAACTGTTCTGACTCTTTTCCCACCACTGTGGCAGTGAGACGGCACACAAGAGGACCAGGTGTACAGACTATGAAAATCCAGTCTCAGAACATCTGCAACAAACCTCAGAAATACCAAAGCAGATGCAAAAATGCTGCCCCTGTGAGTGTCTCCAAGTTATGCTCCCTGTCACCAGCAGCAGGGCTGACTCAAACACTGCTGGGTCCCTCAAGCCCATTTATGAGGAATGTTGTGGGTGTTGAGTGTGTGAGACTCATGGACCAGCCAATCCTACCTGAGCTGACAGAAGAGCATCCTGGTTTCCGCCAGAATCGAGTCATGCTGTTACCTTGTTCTAATTGCTGTAGATGAGCTGAAGTTTTTTTGCTTTTTCCTCTCTAAGAGCAAGCAGTATGAAGAACACATTCAGAGAACACACCATTTCTATTAGGTACTGATCTAAAAGGCCTAACAGAACTTGGTTGTTGTTTTGGGGTTTTTTGTTTTGTTTTTGTTTTGTTTTGTTTTGTTTTGTTTTAATATTATAAATAATTTAACTTGTTTTAATTTTTCTCAGGAAATAACTTGAAAGTCTCTACTATAAAGATAACACATACGGGACTTTTTAAAAAAATATCAAACATATTTAAAGTGATACTTCAAAAGTCCTCTATTCAACAGCAATCACTGTAATGAGAACTAAATAGTTCAAATATGCTTCTGCGAACATAAAAGGATAATGTTTGTAAGCTTGTCTCACAGCAACAGCTAAACATCAAAACAATATAGAAATTTAAAAATAAAAATAATTATGTAAAATGGTCTGTTTATTATCATGTACCAAAAATATTCCAAAGTTTTTTTATATATATTACTTCCTTACAAATATATAAGGTAAGGAATGAGAACACTTCCAATGCAACAAATGTATGTTTTATGGCTGTTAGAATTTAACCTAATTAAATTGGAGTGAATTCCACCATTGATTTCAATAGTACCTGGCTTAGGTACTATTGAATTTAAGATTTAAGTCTTTCATAAAATTCAGACTTTAATAACTTTAATTCCCAGATGGCTCTAGAGTTGCTAAGGAAGCAGCATTTGACTTTGTGTTATGAACTGCCTCAGGATCAGCCTCAGAACCTGAAGGATTCAGCGCCAAGAGCATGGAGGCTGCCTTGCTATGTACATTTGTCTTGTCTTGTGTCACATCAACTGGCCTCATCTACAGTGAGTCCCAAATTTCAGGAGTAAATATTTTCTTGCCAGCTTACCAACAAAGAAGAATTTTGTGACAAAATGTTAATTTTAATAATGAATGCCTTTAGCTACTATCAAAATTCAATTTCTGTTTGGGTGAAAGAGGCTCACATGCTAAGTGGTTTGTGTATTACTTGGCACATATGTATTGAAAAGCTCTAATCTACTGTCTGTGTCTGAAGAGTTCATCTTGTCCTTGCACTTCTGCTTGAGCTGTTTAGGTTTCCATAAAAATGATATATTCTGAACAAAAGGGAAAGAATTTTGGGGCCTTGTGGTTAGGAAACTTACCTGACTTGTAGATGGCAGATGGATGTTCACATGATTGCTTTAACGGGAAGGCAATTGCTTACAGAGCCTGGAACAGCTCCAAGACAAATTAGGTGGTCTGTGATTAGAGCAGTTTTTTGGAATGTGGAAGGCACATCTTAAACTGTCAGTGTGAAGTGCTCCTGTCTTCCTCTGAGCCACAGTGAGCCACAGACACTGGATCTCCAGTGTTCTGGGATGGGGATCAATCTCTTGCTCTCAGAGCTTCAAATTTGTAGAAGCCTCTTTATTTCAATATGAAATACAGAGAGGTTTTTTTGCTGTAACATTTTTTCACTGGTATTTCCCTCCCGCCTCTCATAATGGTCCCATTGAGAACCTGTTAGCTCTGTGCCTTTGTCATCCTTGGCCTGTCTGAAACACATGAGACAAGACCTGTACTGGGGTCATATCAGCCATCTCTAATCACACAACTATAAGAAAAACTTACTGCGAACTGGAGTGACATTATAGCACTCATGCTCTGCTTGAGATGCTGTATGATTAGTTTTCTATCTGGGCTATAATCATTTGGCAGACACCTCTAACACTGTAATCAGTTCTAAGCGTCATGCTGTATTAGCTAAAACTTAGAGCAATCAACCCAAAGCAGAAAATGCTCAGAAATCAAGATAAAGGAAATTAATGAGGTGGTTCTGTGTTTCAGAAAGTAACACTATTAGAAGTCAAACCAGCAGGGAAGATGCACTGAGGAAAGAGACTGTTCACAGGATCTATCCAGAACTGTTCCCATCCTATTTCTATTGACTCTTATCGTTCTGGTTTCACCACTTCTCAGGGTTCATGTTTGCAGTTTCTGTTTCTCATACAATCATAAATGGTCCTAAGAGCCCAAGGTAGACTTTGTTTAATATCCAAACGTGTCACTGGGCTATTTGGATTCAGAACAAAGCAGAACCTGCAGTGTTTCTTTTCTGTGACATTTTTCTAAACTGGCTAAAAGCAGGGAATTGAAACACTTCCAAATGCATAGCTAAAGTAGAATATGCACACACACACATTTACTTTTAGCGAGTATGAAGTTGTTATTTGCAACCAGAAGATGGCTCTGCAATCAAGCTGGGCAAGCTGAAACCATAGAGATGCAGTATTCAATTTTTTTCGTGATTCTTTCAGTTTCCTTCTTCCTCAGAGGAAATACTCTAGTTCCAGTAAGCAGTGGTTCCACAATACCTTTTATACTTTTTTTTTTGTGTTCTTTTTCCCCATAGCAAAACTAACTTCCCCCCAAGTTCTCATTTTTGTTAGGATAGGACACAAAGACAGCAGAAAAATCTGGTGTCTTTAACTCACTTTCACTGAAGTCAGTTGGTATCTCACTGCTGATTTCAATGGGAACTGATTACATCTAAATATATGGTGCCTGGAAGATCCTTGCCTTCAATCCCTGTGGGTGATATAGATGGCAGGTTCCTACACATGTCAGTTTGTTGTGAGTGATTTTCTTTTAAATGTTTGTTGAAAAGTTCTCAATGTCTTTGATGTTACACAGTTGCTGAGAAATGGTGCTGAAGATGGCGTGGAATAATTTTCTCATTTAGAATAGACTGGTGGTGTTTTCATATCCCATAACATTATGAAGAGTTTATATTACAGCATGTGTCTTGTATCAGTCTTTGCCCCTCTGTTAAGTTACCAACAGGCGTAGCAATATTTCAGAAGGATGCATGAGGTAGCTTCTCACATCCTTGACATAAAACTCTGAATAAAGCCCACGTTTGGAAAAGCTTACATCTTTTCCCTAAACACAGAAATTGGCAAGGAATACAGTTAAATCAATGAAGTAACTCCATTTTGAGCCTTGGGTTAAATTAAAACAAGGTCTACCATATATTTTGGCATTTGTTTTGAATTACTACTGTAAGGAAAGAAGGGAATTATAAATGTTATCTACTTTATGAGAATTTTAACATGTGGAAACAATTTGGATATTTTGTGCATTCTCCTGCTTTGTTAATTGTTTTAAAATTTCAAAATACATATTATGGAGAACTAGAGAATTCTTTTTTCCTTTTATAGGAGAAGGCTTAGGTATTTGTGTCCATGTACCTTGTTTTTAAATATTGAGGTATAGGCCGAGTTAAACACAGTTGCTCTAGTTTTCTGCTAGTTGGAATCCATTTCACTGTCACTTCTGTGGAGTTATAATGTAATGTAATGCAGCAGCAAATGAGGTCAATTCACTTTTACACACATGGAGCCTCAGACAGAAAGATAACGTTTGAATTTTGGTTTTTTGGTTTTTTGTTTTTTGTTTGTTTGTTTGTTGTGTGTTGGTTTTTTTTGTTGTTGTTGTTAACTTGTGCTCAGTGTATTTAAATGGAATTTACCATGACATGCTTGTCCTAAAGGACAGGTAGAACTTTTGGAATCTCAAACTGTTTCCTTGTAATTTATTAATTTCATTACAAGCCTGCAACCCTCCAAGGTGTGTGACATAATATAATACATAGTGTTCCTGAGTACTAGATTTCACTCATCTCTTTCATTTATCTGACAGACGCAGGGGAAAAAAAAAAAAAAAGGAACATGTTGCTGAAAAAATCCCCATGGACTACACACATGTGGCTGATAAAATGCATGGGTTACTTTGGTTAATGCTGACATGAACTGATGTTGGAAATGCTCCCTTCTAATTTGACTTTCTCTGATGAAATAAGATGTTTTAGTGTTTAATTTCTGATTTGCTTCCTGTAATTGTGCTCTCCCAAAACAAACGTATCTCAGATCTCAATATCAACTGGTTTCACAACAGACATAATAATTTGTTCATAAATTGTGGATTGCCTTTGCTCTCACAGAAATTACAAAAACACAGGCTCTGCAAAAGATATAATTTACTTTTAATTCTAGAATAGATGCCGATTCCGAGATTCGGGGGGGGGGGGG
>JAWWEV010000172.1:30118216-30183576 GCA_035583235.1 Hafferia zeledoni
CCCCCCCCCCCCCCCCCCCCCCCCCCCCCCCCCCCCCCCCACCACAGAAGTGCGTTCTTTGAATGACTGGGTGTATTTTCCAAAAGAAGAATATTACACAATAACTACTCATTTGAGAAGTAATTAACCTTCTTAAGCTATTTGCATTATTAATGTACTAGTTACCATAATGTTCTAAAGTATCTGCATTTCCATTAATGTTTTCTTCACTAAACAAATAAAAGTAAATCAAGTAAAGAGATGACATTTGTTTAATTGTTCATCAGGATTCTTTTCTTCCCCTAATCCAAAGCTCTGATAGTTTGTTAAATAGAAACCCCTAAATGGATAGCATTTCATGATAGGTTTTGAACCTAATTATATCAAATGTCATAGTGTTATTTATTTGAAAGGCTTTTCAAGATAACTGTACAAGGGAAAAGATCTGTTTTCTCCTTTTTATAGTGCTTAAAATTATCTATTAAGTTCTTCTAATTCGTTTAGCACTTTCACAAATGCCCTCAATCAAATTTAATTTTAGAATCCTATAAAATGTTTCCTGTAAATGTAGTTAGTCTTGTAACACTGTTTACTCCTACTGCTTCTTCCCTTTATGAAAAGGTCTCCTAAACTGGGATCAGCACAATGCTGTGCTTACTCTGAAAACCTTGGCATGGCTTTCAAGTATTGGAGAGAACATATGTTGTCACAAAAAAGGAAGTAATGAACAAAGCAGTTGGTGTAATTAGGTAGGTTTCTCTTTGATTGAAAGACATTGGGTAAATACAAAATACCTGGGTCCTCTACAGCTTAGTAATGTACCAAGAGGGAGAAAGAGCCTAAAGACCATGAAAATAACAAGACCAACCATCTCACAGAAGCAAGTAGAAGCAGTTCTGATTTGATTGTCTTATTTCACACCATTTTAATTACTGGAAAAGGAAATTAGACATTCAACTATGACTTTAAAAAAAGTAGAAAAATAGCCGAGAGAAAAAAAAAATCAAATTTTTAACAACTCTTATTAAAAGTCAGGGAGTTTGGTTTTGGTGGTTTTTTTTTTTTTTTGAGAAGTTAAAACTAATGATTAACGCAACTATTGAAAAATAGAATGCAAAGAGTGTTTTCAACAAAACACACCCTCTACCCCCAAAAGGTGAGCTTACTATACAGATGAGTTAGGGACATAGTCATTCTCCACTGAAGACAGTGATGGAGACTTCATCCAGATCTACTGGCATCAACTAACATTTCATTGCTTATGAACCTTTAGCGTTTCTGAAGGAGGTAAGCAAAGAGAATTCAGGTGTATTTATTATTCTATAGTGTCCTGATCTGAATTTTCCCCTGGAAAAGCTCAGTTAACTCTAAACCACAGAATCATAGCTCTTTTTTTTGCTTGCTTGCTTGCTTTTTTTTTTTTTTTTTTTTTTTTAAATGGGCCTATACCATTATAGAAATGCTTCTATGCATGATCAACCTTCTCTTTGGGACACTATAGCATTTAATGAACCCTGGTCAATAACTCTGACTTAAAGAAAAATCCCAACAATTTGTGAGGTTTCCATCTTCAGATCACCAGGTAACTAATGTAGTTCACTCCAGACCATTTCTTACTACTTCTTATTCCCCAGAGTATTTTTGGAAAGCTCGTCTCCAGCTGATGATTCCCAGATTCTTCCTCAAAGCTTATGCATTGAAATTGGAGAAGCTTTGCTGATTTATACCTATTAAGTCATCCTTTCAGAATGATGTAGATTATAACACAGTAGAGCAACACATAATGGTGAAAGCTGGATGAAATAACATATTTTTCCTAATATTTCATGTTCTTGATTGCTTTGAAATATGAATTCTTTCTTTTTTTCTCAAACTAGTGCTTGTAAAAAGCACATTTAAGATCATATTTCTCAACACTCCTAGTTTGTTCATAATCTCTTATGCAACTATGAAATGCAGCAGGAGGGGCTCCCAACTGTAGGAAACCCAACACAGAAATGAATGTGTGTCTGTGGTTTGTTTGGCTTTTTAAATAAGTATTTTAACATTAAGAATAAGAAATAGGTCAGATAGAATCTAAATGTTCAAGTAGGTCTGGTAAATTGCTCCTAGTATTTTAGCTGTAGTAGGTGTGTTCATCCAAACACTTTACTTTTAAAACTGAGTTTTGCAATTTTTAATTGTCATATTACATATAAAGTTAGGCTTATTTTGCCATTATTCTCTAGTCCTTCAAGCAAATGCCACCCCCAAAAAGACTTGAACCAGAAGCTGATTCTCTAGTTGCCACGTTTGAATGCTCCCCTGCAGGGAAAAAGACAGCAGGTTTCTTAAATAACCTCAGCTACCCTCTACCTTTCAGCTTTAAACACTTACATATAAAAGTGTTGAACTCTTCAGCAGGGGAAAGATGCTCTTTCCAGTTCTGTCTCACATTAATCTATTTGTCAGCTTATGTTAGAAATATGCCAGTACTAAAATACTTTTGAAAAGTACATATTGAAGAGGATTATAGCAATTGTGGATATCCGTTTAAATCTCTGTGGCCATGAAGAAATAAACCATTTGGGAGAGCATCTTATTTGAATTCTTCCTAATTATTGCTTAAAAGGTTCTGCAAAGATTGTTTCTCTGCTTTTCTTCCCAACCTTCTCCAACTGCTTCTTAGTTTCACACCTTTACCCTTTTCTGGATCACACCAGAATCAAGTCTCTTACATTCACAGAACAGCTGTTCTTCTAGTATCTTTACCTTTACTATATATTTACAATTATCATCTAAAACCGCTATTGAACTATCCTGCATAGGTTGAAAGTATCTTAAAGGTGTTTTTTACTTGAATCACTAGATTTATAGGCATACTTAAGTGCCTAGGGTTAAAAATAATTTCTGTATCATAGTAGCCCAAATGGATATAAATTCCATTTAGACAGTTATTGGTACATCCTCTTTTGTAGGTCAGCACTGAGATAGTACAGAGAAATAATAGCACTTTACAACTTCCCCAATGATTTGTGAAAGACATCCTAAGTGCAATGGCTGGGGTATCCCAAAGCCAGCTGATATCAAGGGACTTACCAAACATTTGTTGGAGGGTAACTTCTGGTTGTTAGAGGGCACAGAAAAATTAGGTGTACAAAGTCACACCTAATTAAGCATCAGTTCTTCTGCCACAGCTCAGGGTCCAGCTTCAAGCGCCCTGTGAAGATTTGTCCAAATCTTTTCAGGGCTCTATAATTTAAAGGTTAACAGAGAAATGCAGAGATAGGAGCTAAATATCTGACAACATATTTCTGACCATGGCAGAATTCTCTGAATAATTTGATGTTAGGTTTGATAGACTTCCATTGTAAAGAGCTGTGTGGAAAACAATTAATGGACTTTTTTGTCTCCTGTGATTTTGCCCTTCTTCCTTCAAGTCATATTGGCAACCTGTGATGGATGTGAATTTTTATTTTTTATTTTTCTTCCAGTCACAACAAGTGTTCGGACCTAAATAATTGATTTTGATTTTGATGGCAGTTGTCATAAAAAGGAAAGGCTGGAATAATAAATTAAAAGAGAGAAATGAAGAATTGACAGTGTCCTGAACTTTAAAAGCACACCAATATTATATAGTTTCTATGAAAACTACTCAGACCTTTCCAACAACATTCATAAATCTTGACACCTCAGCTTAACTACACCATAAATGAAACTGTTGCTTAACTCACCCTATCACATAATTTCCTTTCCGCTGAAATCCAATCATTTTCAGATTTATAACTGGCAAAATATCTGTGTAACTTCTGAAATATTACAAGTATTTGTATGTAACAATTCTCTCAGGGTTGCAATGACAATATTATTCTTTACATAATGAGATTCAAGTTCAAAAACTTAATTCCACAATAGTTTTTGCTCAATTTTTTAATTCTGAACCTCATCTGTCTTTCAGAATCATCATCTTTTACAATAACAATGTCAGGGATAATATAATTGCTAACTACTAGCACCACTGCAGAACAAAACCAAACCATCTGTATTTGGTTGGACTATTTCTTCTATCACATAGAATACAAAAATCTCTGGGATCTGAGACACCTGTTAATGGAAGAACCAAGGCAGAATATTTTTTGAAGTAATTAGTAAGAGGACACTTAGTCAAAACACGGTATCTTTTACATTACCAGGAATGAAATGGAGAGGACTGTTTTTAAACTGAACCTTGTCATCCCACCAGCAGTATCCAATTTAAACTGGTATGGTCCAAGCACCCAATGAAATGTTGATACCATCCTGATTCATGAGGGATGAGTACAGTTGTCAGTAAAGAGTCTTCTCTTACTTGCTGTGTCTCAGAAGTTTTTTCCTTTTAATGTACCAAGGGGAGAAAAGACTCATGGAGATACTCTACTTGTTATTTCCCACTTTTCTCCCTAATTTTATTCTGAATGAATTCCATGTCAAACTCTTGCATTTTCACACATCCAAATAAATTTCATCAAAGACAGTAGCAGGGGAAAAAAAAAAAATAAAAAAATCAGTAAAATCCTAAGCTTCGTACATGGATATTCAAATGAAAAAGTATTTCTTTAGAAGCATTGCAAATGCTGTTCAGTCAAATTGAGATAAAAGACATGTGTTGTATTATCTATCAATCTAATATTATTTAATCTAATCCAATTGAGGAATAGCTACAATGCTAAAGAATGAAAAGGACGTCTGCATTGATCCTGAATCTCTAGGAAGCATTGATTTAGAAAAAGTATGTAATTTTCTGTCATCATACTTGGGGATAAAGGTCTGAACTGTTCTCTGTAAATCACTGCAGATATTTTACTTTATGAATTGCAATTCTTTGCTTAAAAACAGATGGTGCTCTGAGACACTCAGAAGGTGTAACATGGATCTAAAAAAATTATTTTCTTTGCACAGATAAACTAGGCTAGTTTATCTGAAAGACACTCTTTGTATTCTTGTATTCCAGTTTCCTGAGTGGGAACATCACACATTTGCTGTGGGGTTTGTACTGTTCAGTGACAGAGGTGTTCAGGCTTTGCTTGATAATGAGGGTAGAAAACAACACAACATGTTTGGTTTTCTTTTTTTCATTTTTTTCCCAGCAGGGCCATCTATTTCAAGATGCCTCTTGACACAGGAAGATTGGTAGGCTTAGCATATTTATGTTCCAGGACTTTGAAACTACTGTATCCCTGTCAATAGCAATAAACTAGTAATGGCCTCTGACAGCAACTGTACCAAACCTGCACCAAAGGGGAGAGGATGCAGAAAGGAAAGAGTATTCTCCAGAGTTTGAATCACTTCAAATTATTGGTTGCTATTTTTGTTCTTGGCCATCCTCAGAGGTTTTATTCAGTCCCTGAGGGGAAAAAAAAAAAACAACAAAAACAAACCAAACCACCCCCCCACCCCCACCCCCCCCCAACTTCTCCTCCCCAAAGAAATATTATGCTGGTCTATGAATAATGTAATGTAATTTCAAAAAAAATTCAAAGACAAACCACAACACCTATTTTCTTGATATCTTACAGACAGGAGCTGCATTTCAGAATATACTTTGGAGTGGAATTAAAGCTGTCATCTTTTAAATGTTTACAGATATTTCAGTGTTGATGGATTGCTATAATGTTTGCATATAATGAATATGAGATTACACAGATAATGCAAAGCATTTCCAGTTCTAGGCTGATGTCCCCATGCCTATCCTTCACCTTTCTTGCTATTTTTTTCTATAGGGAGTAAAAATAAAGAGAATGTACACAAATATATCTAAAAAGAGAACTTAAATTTCCAGGAGACGAGCCAGAATGGAAGCGAATATTAACTTTTAAGTCTCACTTTTAAAATACTTTCCATTTTCCTCTACATCAATGGTATATAACATTTCTACCTTGAATGCAATGGGAGAAGAAATAGCATGATAGTCATCAAACTTTCCAAATTCTCTTCACAGCCTGTTATTCAATAACATTTTTTGTATGTGATTACTTCCTATTTGAAAACTTTGTTATTTGTGCAATAAAATTAAAATGTGAGGGAAACTAAAATTTTAGATTATGACATGCTAAAGCAACTTTATTCAGTAGGTCTTAGTACCTTTCATGCTTTCAATATGACAGTTTGTGATAGTTGTCATGTTTCTGTGTGAAAAAGGATGGCCAAAACTACCTTGATTTTCTTACAATTTAGAGAGTATAATAAGCCTCCCAGGAGGATATTATATTCCCTTTGAATAAATATAAACAATCTAAGCTACTGGTTTCCTATTTTCTCCATCAGGTTTTTTGTGACATTCAGCAGCACCCCAGTGCCAAGAATGGCATCAATGTTTCTGTTCTTTTACTGCTCCACCATAATTTGCTTCTGTATGACAAGAAATACTTTAACATCAGATTCAAAGCTGAGCCAGAGTGATTTTGTGCAAATCTGTATCTGATTTATATATGAACACCTTAGGAAATTCTGTCTGGGAATCTGGACAGCATCCCATGATAAGACAGACATAAGCACATGCATCAAAAGTTGAAAAGTAAAGAGCTGACTTCTCCTAACATTCTTCTTCTAAATGATCTTTTACTAAATGGAACCTTCCACAAAAGTACTGGTTCAATTTCTCTCCACATTAGACTTTCTACACATAAGTTCTTGCAATTCTAAGGAGGCTATCTGGCAATTTCAGTTCTTATACTATAGTGAACTGTTGCCACATTACATACTTACATCGACTCCAAATGGTGCTTGTTGCAAGCCTTTGAGTGTGTTAAACATGTTTCTGACATGTTATAACACAGCTTCCCTCAAGAACAGTGGCAATCTGAGCATTTCAGTAGCTCATATGATCAGAACCTTTATTTTGAAGAGTGCTTCAATACCAGGAGTGTTGAAAAGCACTCACCCTTGGCAGAGTGTGAGCATTGTACCAACTACACATAAAAAGGCACAGTCCAGGTTCGAACCGTTCTGAATTCGAGCATGATCTGAAAGTTTGAGCTTAGAGGATATCAGGAATGACACACTTTAGAGAGGATGAGCAAGCAAACATTCTACATACATTCGGTTTTCACCAGCTATTGATCATGTGGGTTTTTCAAGTGTCTGCTAGAAAATATTTTCTGTAAATCATGATTCCTGTCACAACATGTTAACTATCTAAATCTAGTAAACAAATGTGCCCTATTGAGGGGAGCTAGAAATAAACTTTTACGGGTAATATTAAAGCAATTAATTGCATATATATCACAACACTTATCTTTCAGCCAAGCCAGGTTGCCCCAGAAGGGAAGGAATAGAGGTTAAGGGGTTCTATTTTTTTTTTGTTGTTGTTACATTTTTCCTATTCTTTTTCCTTCTTGCTGTCCTTTTGTCTCACTACAAATCAATCTGGCATGACATTGGTTTGCTGGACAGCAAGTTGGTACCTGATGAAAGTAAATTTAATTCATGAGAAAAGCAAAAAAATAGTGCAATTTCTTAGATGGTAAAAACATTTAAATGTGTTAACTACACTATTAGATCTCCTCAAAGAAAACAGTTATGAAAGTCATTGTGGCTCTCAGAATGCATTGCGTTACACAGCAGAATATTTAAAAACTAATAATATAAAAAATTGTTTTTCCTTTGTCTACATTAAACAAATATATACAATCATACATATTGGTGGAATAGCAGTTACTGCATTCACCTACTCCATGAAGAGTGCTGTCATGTTCATGAAATAAATAAAACACCCTCCCACCCAGCCTTAAATACCCACACGCCCACTTCTCAGTGACTGATGACATGTGCTCGGTATGCATGACTCCACCAAAGTTAGGTTTATTGTGTGCCATAATGATGCATATTAAAGATGTATATCAGCAAGGGATAAAGGAGTTTGTGATGTGTACTGTTTCCTGCAGTATTCCCTAGCCTGAGGGATTAGTTCATGTAAACTACTCAGATCTCCACATTTTGTGGATGAGTCAGTGAAAAGAAAACAGAAATAAGAGCATCTAATATGAAACTAAGAAATGTGATTGAAGGCTGTGCTGACTTGCAAAATGAACAGTGGTTTGCATGTTATAAACTCTTCTTTGCTTTGTGGAATCTCTTTCTTCCCTGACAATGAAGTCTGTCTTTCCTGAGTAACAACAGACTTGTGCTTCTATAGCAAAAAGATGCCATCATAGCACCTAGTTTCATTTCCACTCTATCACAGCTCATTTACATTTCCCTAAGCCATTTTGATATCTTCTTTAAACATGCATTTTTCATCTTATTGCAAGTCTACATTATTTGTTTAAATAATTTAACTTCGAAGGCAGGAAGATTAAGAAGTGACTCTCACAGCTGATGTTTTTAAGTTGTTTGCAACTGGGTACTGCATAAAGCAAGCTGCTGAGTTGGATATCATGTCCCAGTATCCCCAAAGACCAGTAGGTGATCTGGGTCCCGAGTGGAAAATAAGCATTCAAGTGTCATACATTATTCAAAGCACCAGAATATTTTAAGTATGAAAATCCGTAGTTAGCTGCTTCTCACAAAAAGAGTTTCCTATCTTATGAGCTGGAGATGATTTAAACAATTTAGAGGTGATTTATAAATCACTTAGGGTGATTTAAACAGAACTCTCCACAGCTCTCCCACAGCTTTCTGAAATATATAAACAGTATTTAATCTGTGAGGCCATTTGTAAGGATAAAAATCACTTTTTATGTTCAATAAACAAAAATTCATTTGTTCATTATTTATAAAAGTCATCCTAATTTCACAGAACAATGGAACTAAAATCAGAACAATATGCTTCTATTTACAATAGAATTTCTATAAATCCTTTCCCTGCTAAGTCATATTTGATGGGATTTTTAGCTGTTTCACCAGCACTTGCAGAATGCAGTCTGCTCAGAATAGTGAGTGACTTTCTCCTAATTCAATAAGCTGTTCAACCACAGAGCATTGACAACTGCCTTTGTGAAATCCAGTATGAATTGACTTGTGAAAGTCAATTAGAATTCGGTATTTGGTTAGAGATTCTTATGCACACAACATCCAGACACCTAGTCAGTCAGATGGTCTCAGCATGGATGCGTGTAGGTTTATTTTACCTGCAGTTTGTTTATTTAACCAATCACAGAGTGAAATCCCTCCAACATTAAATCCATTGTCCTTCAGCACTGGAGGTAGCTTATTCAGCCCTCCACTGCCATTTTTTAGCAGCCTGCTGAATTCCTGCTTGTAGATAACTGTGTTACAATATGCTGTAACTCCACAGCGGCAGGAGCAGTCTAAACCCAGCTCAGTACTTCTATTTTATTTCTTACTGAGGAATGTAGGATTGATTCCTCCACCCTTCATTACTACTAGTCCTTTAACATCAGCCACAGCCAATCCTTGTCACATCAGCTGAAGGCAGTTATGGGAACATAACAAGCACGGCACAGCTGGCGAAGGTTCCATCACTGCAAACATAGTGCACAGGGTTTGTTTGTTGTCTGCTTAGTAAATTACTGTTACAGTCACCATGTGGATCAAAAAGAAACAATTGAAGTGAAGTTCTAGATTCTCAGAGACAAGGAAAACAAAACAAGGAAAAAAAAAGAAAAAAAGATGGATTAGATCTTTTAGGTCTCAAGACCAGAAAATTAAAAATAAACAAGCAGCACATCAATTCCAAGTACACATTTTCAGTATTTCTGATTGAGAAGTTGTAAGAAGGTATGTTTTCAGGCTGTTCAAGCTCTGTTTTATTCTCTGGACTCCCCTATAAGACACTGCTGTGTTTCCCTACTCTCTGTTTCTTTGTTCCCACCTCTCCCTGCAGTGTGGCAGCTGAACTTGCAGCGTGCCTTGAAGTCATACCTGTTACCAACCTTGTCTCATTTGCTTTTGTATTTTGGGAACAGAAACATAGCCTTTCTCACCGCTATGATAAACCAAAATCAGCTGGACCCTTCTGAATGCCGTGCTCAGTGCCAGGGAACAGCAGGAGTGGCCTCAGAGCCACGGCCATCCCACCACCCTGGCCAGGGGCAGCCACAGCCCTGGGTACCAGGCACTACCTGAGCAGCAGGGCTGGGCCCAGATTTGGATCATGTTACCTGTGCCATTAACTATTGGGTTCTTCCAGGGCTATAGAGGTACTTCTGAAAGAACATCACAGCCAAATGTTTCCTAAATATAGGGTTACTATCTCCAATATTATATTAACAATGGCTTTGAAAATCCATCTATCTCCCTCTGCTGTCTCCTCCTCCTTTTGAGTCTGACTGAGAACATAGTCTGAAATGCTGCATTAGGTATTTTAATAAGATCTGAATACATGATATCTACCTGCAGAAATATGAATTATGTTCTCTTGATGCATAGCCTGATTTTATACACCCTCTATTATGCTGCAGATGCTCTTCATTTCCACTGTGTTGATTATTCTTGTCAATATCTCTTTTAATTTGCTCTGGCATTCTTCACATAGAAAAGCTTTTCTTGTGTCTTTGATTTACCTCTGCAAACCTTAATATCTAACTTCATGTGTCTACACTTAGGCCATTTCTCCTCTCATTTTCATTTCAAAAAATGTCAGAATTAAAAATACACACTCTAAATAATCCAAGATTCCTGTGCAACAGAAATTTCAGTAAACAATAGTACAGCCCAGTCTACATTACATTTCTCTGTTACCAAAAGCACTAGGTATTTAAAAACCTATAACTTCATTTAGCAATACTACAAATAGATGGGCATATTCTGGCAGGTATGTTCGTGCTTTGAGGCAGCAATATTGTGCTTTGGGAACTAACAAAAAAATTATTCACTTAGCTGCATGAAATTGTTGGTTTATTATTGTCTTTCACATTGGAAATTGCAAAATGTGATAAAGACAGTGAAGAAATTTGCATATATGTACATTGCATGCATCTGGTTGTGTCTTTGTTGTCTTCTAGCCACACCATCTTCCCCAAGTGTATAGGAACAACATATCATTTTTATAGATAAACAATTTCTTTAGTGAGCTGCCCAGAGGCAGAATCTCAGTTATATCCTCTAGCAAACCATGGTGTTTGTGAGCTGTTTAGGCACAGCTCCGTGTGTTGTTTTAAACATACAGGTCCTATGGTACAGAAGCAGAGTTGGTGGAAGAGAAACTACATCTCGTGTAAGTGTCCTGTGAGCCAGATTCAGACACTTAAAGTCACAGGCTTCAGCCAGTTAAGGGGGAGCCTGGCCAGTCATCCTGGGCAAGTGAAACTAGATTTTATGAAGATTTTTGCTATGTTCATGGTTCTCACAGAAGCAAGCAGGTGGGCTGTCTTGGTGGAGATGAAAAAGAAGGGTAAATTTCTCCTGAATTACTTAAGAATAAAAATCTCAGAGAAGAATTTAAAAAGAAATCCCTGGGATGCATGTGAGCTTGTCAGAAAACAAACCAACCCAGTCCTATTTATATGTAAAGGCTGTTAACATGCACTAATGAGACCACTTTGAATAAAAATTACATTTCTTGCAGGTATCAAAGCAGGGCAGGATTTCAAGAAATGTGTGGCCTAAGAAGGGAGTGGGAATATCTAAAATAGCAGGTTGCTGCTGGCTGCTGAATGAGGTGGTGAAAAGACTCTTAGAGGTGACCAGGGTATTGCTCCAGTTGACAAATCTGTGAATCTTTTGAAAAGCGCTTTGGACTGAGTGAGTTCACAGTGAGCAGAGGTTTTTCTAACAGGTTTTTTATTTATATTTTGCACTGCCTAGCAACCCTAGTTTGCACTTTACTAAAACCTTGGTTTTGCAACAGAAAACTCTTTGTGTGTTTTTGGTGCTCTCTTTTTTTACAAAAATGGTGTGGGCAAAGCCCTATCAAGACTTCATCTGTCTCGCTGTGTCCTCTGGATTTCAGAGCACCTTTCTGATGCTGTTCCCTTTTGCTTCAGGTTTCTGCTATACTGGAAAAGGGGTTAAAAGACCATTTATGATGATATACCTAAGACAGCTGAGCTGCTAAAAAATTAGAAATGCCCCCCCAAGACAACTTGAGGTTTCTGGGTTTCCAAAAGAAGTATATCCCAACTCCCATTTCAGAGCTGCAGCCTTTGAGAGCTCCAATACACTGGTAGGGGGACCCAGAAGCCCTCCAGCCCCTTTCAGTGCTAGGGCAGGGAATACCTCACTGCAGCCAGGGCACCACCTGTGCTGGCTCAAGAATGGAGCTAAGTTACCTCAGATGATTTTAATTATCAACACTTTTCTACTTAAACCCAGACCACTCCCATGTTGGGAATTGCCCTTTGAAATGGGTACAGGCCTCCATGCAAGTCCCAGGTAGGAAGTGGTGCCTCCTGAAGCTGATAAAAGGAGAGAATGAGCAACTGGAATTGCCTCTCTATATGGAGGCTTCCCAAGCTGACTCTTTGAATCTGATAATTGATAGTTTTTATAGGCATAGACTTTTGTAGGTGAGGATGGGGCTGTCTGCTTGCTTCTGTCCCTGGGAAGGTAGAGGAGCTGAGGAGGAGCACAGAAATGCCCACACCTGGGAGGTAATGCCCTTGGATGCCTGGCTCAGACACTTGCTGTACAATCTGAGGCCAGTCTTGTGCTGGTGTGGCTGGAATAACTACAGTGCATTGCGAGCCGTCACAAGAGAACTGAACTGTAGTTTCTGCCACCCTTTGCTGTCTATGGAAAGCAGAAGGTAGGAACATCAATGATCTGTTGCATTTTAATTTCTTATTATTTAAGATTATAGGAAATGCTAGGCATACACTGAGATGCAAATTGCTTATGGAGTAGAAGGCAATCCCTGATTTATCTGCAACTCTCTGCCCAGCTGGGGACTGCTGGAGGGGAGGTAGGACTGACACCGGAAACCTGAAGCCTTGTCCAGGAGGCAAATCTGACTTGAAACAACGTGGATGAGGCATGCAAGTCAGCTTTAATGTGCAAGTACTTGCAGTTTCCCCTCAGCTGTTTACAGCCAAAGGATATGGTTCCATCCTATTTCTGACTCCAAATCCTCAGTCCTTGCCACACTCCTTCAACATGTTTCTGACAGTAATCCCCTATATTTTCCTTCTCCCTTCTTCTTTCTGTGACTTTCTATACATGATAGATAACGTCTCATGTACTGTTAGCTTTCTCAGTCATCTGAATAGCGATAATGATCACATTGAAAGTAGGTGCACAGTAGGCGAGTGAGCATTGCTTGTGCCTGCCCTCTGTGGGCAAACCTGCTTACCAAACCTTCAGGCAAACTTTGAAAAAACACTTGTCCTCAGTAGTTGTTGTTTATGCATTGATAAAGCAATGCTTCCATCTCGGCAGACTTCAGCTGCTGCAGAGCTGGAATTGTTGCTTTAGCAGCAGATGTGCTGGCAGGGTAGTTACAGCTACAAAAAAGTGTCTGTTCTAGGACAGATTTCTGCATCATTGTGAAGTAAAAACCATGCCTTAAACTGCTCCAGTGCAAGTCATGCACTTATGTAGATGTGTTTTTAAACATAGTTATTTATATCTCTTACTATTCTCAAATTACTTAGAAAATTTGTAATACTTCTCTTCCTTTTTTGTTTTTTTTTGGTTTTTTGTCTGCACTTCAGAGCTGTTCTCCAGGTGGTCAGGAACCCCCATAGCTGCTGGGGGGAGGGGAGAGCAGGTGCTCACCTGTTAATTAGCAACAGCACCTGACTTTGTGGAAGTTTTTAGTGGGAAGGTGGGAAGTCAGCTGGTCCCTGGCTGAGGGATTGAGGACTGTGGTGGGAGAAAGGATAGGGAGCAGAGTGGAAAATATTGCGGTTAAACAAGCAGGTTTATGTGGGGGTCTAGGTGGGCATTTAACTGGTTTAGGTGCTAAATTGTTACTTGCCTTGTGCTTCTGTGGACCAACACCAAGTAACTACCTTCATCTGCAGGTGTCCAAGTAAATTAAAAATCTAGCTCTTGGCTGCAGCTTTGTGACCTCTCAAATGCAAGCTTTCACCTTTCCAATTTGTGGGTCTCTTGCTACAGAAGACATGACTTTTTCCAACTCAAAGGAATTCCTGTTGATTTTTTTTTTTTTGAGCAAAAAACTACTTTAAGAAAAATATAAACGGAGTAATCTGATTTTAATGCTAAATGTAGCTACCAGTAACTTGGATTTTAAAAAAAAACAAACCAGTGTCCTTTTCAGGTTGAAATCCACTTTCCTTTGACAGTAAATCTCTGACGGAGTGTTTACGTGCCTCTTCTGTTATTAAGTGCTGCATTTATTACAGCAAATAAATAGTCCTATTTCATAGTTAAATTCAAAATGTTCAATTCTTCATAAATCATGTGATCAAGTTCATGTAATGTGGTCTCTCCATATTCTGCTCAGAAGTATCTCAAAAACATTGAAGACTAATTGCAGTCTTGGTGAACACAAGTTAATATGTTGCTACTGTTTGTTAAAAACAAAAGCCTAAGTGGCCAATAAATCTTGCAGTCAGTAATGTATATGCTATAAGAAGTGGTTCTCTCCTTTTCACCTGCCTAGCTTGTCTCCTCAGGCTAGAAAATGTTTCCATGAGAATTTCCCTCCTGCTCCTATATCTCTGTCTCCTTGGAATCTGATGCTAACATTATATTTTTCTAAAATTAGGCTTAAAAATTCTCAAGACCCTTTTATTTTGTACTTTACACCTGTCACAAGGGGGAAAAAAAGGTTTGGAAAGGTTTCTTTTCCTGTAGGCCTCCAAAATTGCAGCCCTTTGTATTTGAGCTGCAAAATCCTAAATCACAGTAACAGGATGCCTGAAATGGACATTGGTGGAGAGGAAAAATCAAAAAAAGAAACAAACAAAAAAAACCCCAAAACCCAACAACAAAAAAAACCACCGAGCTGATACAGATACTGTCTACTATTTTAGGTTTCTGGCAGCCCAGGATTGCTTTTACCCAAGGACCATTCATGCGTTTTTTCTCTCTTTCTTTCAGCTATCAGCTCTGTGATGACTGAGAAACATATACAAAATAAGGGTATCAAGACTAGATGGACATTACTAGAATTAGGTGGCAATTTGACAGGAAACTGATCTGTATGATTGCTCTTCTCTGTGGAAGATTGTAGTAGTGTGATTGCAATCATTTCTGCTGGTCAGTGGTTTTAGTGTTAACACAGCTACCCAGGGAGCCAGCCAGGCTTTATGACTGTTTTTTGGAACAGAGAGAAAATGAGAGGAAATTCTGTCCATGGTGTTTTTACTATAGCAGTTTCACATGCTGTTGGTGGCATGCAACACAACCAGATTTTGTGGTGCGATCTTAAATGTGCTAGTTGTGAGAGCTGCTTCTGTAGGCTGATGATTGCTAGTATGGCTCAATTAATTCTCCCAGTAAAATGGAAAAAAAAATATTAAACCTCCTAATTTCTTCCAGTTTTTTGCATGAGTAATTGTACCCCTGTTCTGAAGACTGTTGGTAATAAGTAATACTAAATAGATCTTGGATGTTTCAGTTCTGTAGTTAAGAAACCCTTGTTTGTATACAGCTGTTTACATTTTGGGTATGTTTTGATGGTAGTCTGGAACAAAGTGTTCTCTGTAGTGATATAATTAAAACAGGCCAAGTTTTAACTTTTTGACAGGCATTTTGAACTGGAAAAATACGGTTTAGTTCTTTAGTCTTTAAATCTTCTTAGTACATAATGTAAACATTTAGCATATTTTACAAGTTCACTTTGGGAAATGTTTGTAATTAAATGCTGCCTCCTAATGAGAAGAGGAGGAGTGTCTCAAATAGTATCAGAAGAGAAATAGGGATTTTTGTGAGAGCAAACAGAGCTCCAGACCCTTTCACATCACTAAGTCCTGTACTGAAGTGGCTGTTGTGAAAAATATAGCCAGGAGACCTCAAAAGTTAGCAGTGTGATGAACCTGCTATGCAGCAGCAGCTTAAGGTCAGTGCTTTTGAGCCAGTGCTACTGACAGCACCCTCTGTGCATCCTGGGACCTCTTCCCAGCTCCTGTGCTGTGATGCTGCTTGCATGTGAGTCTGTGGAAGGAGTCTGGGTCTGTGTTCTGGCTGCTGGTGAGAAGCAGATGAAGTTTTATTTGGTGGCAGCCCTCTAGCCTACAGCTTGCTCCTTGCCCTCCTACAGGGGGGAAGCTTCTTGTAGGGGCAGCCTCTTCCCAGCCATGCTGGCCTGAGGGATCTGCCTTGGAATTCTTGGTCCATGATGAGAGCTAATGTGGCCCTGTGGGTACAGGCTGGATCTCTGCCTGTCTTAGATCTGCACCTCATCAAGGAGTGATCACCCTCCCTGTTATTAAATTAAACCAGCTGACATAAGCTTCTGTTCAGGAGGGGTGCTGCTCCTAGGTTGATAAGCTGATGGTGTGTACATGTCTCCTTGTCTTAGAACTCCTAGTGAGCTTCTTATTTGAGCATGAATATGTGAAATCTGTAAAGCTCATTCCTTTTTTTTTTTTTTCTCTTTTGTTAAGAGAAATCAGTTGTTGAGTTCCTGAAATATTTAGTTTTCATCCTTATGCAAGATACTGAGAGACACACTCTTTTCATCCCCTAGGTAATTATTTGCTTTATTATTGCACTGTAGTGAGGTAGGATTAATGTAAGTTACAAGTAGTAACAGAATACGAAATAAGACAGCAATAAGAACAAGAGAAAAAAGATAAAAATACATTTAGGAATTAACCTAGTAGTCTGAGAATTGTATACATTTATGAAATGCTTGCAACTATGCTTAAATCTATTTTTCTGTCTGATAAAGAATGTGTTTTCAAATATTACCCATACAAGATTCACCTGGGACATAAGAGCTTGAAGAATTTTAAGTGTTCATTGACAGGAATGAACAAATAAACTTTTGGCTTAGGTTGTCAAGCTAAATAAACTGTTAGCTACCCCACAGTAATTACAAGAAATAACTATTAAGGGTGCAATGAAAACAAAAATATAATTACTCTTTTTCCCTTAACCATCTTTCACTGTCCCTGTCAATTTTCTTTCTGCCTGGTTTTTCAAGTCATTCCATGTCCTCAGTAAATCTTGGGACATTTCTCATGAGTATATTTGAATTACCAATTTTGATTGTAGGAAATACAGTGAAGATTCACAGTTTGTAAATTTGGGGTTATGGATTGAAAGATTCAGATAACTCAAGTAGATACTGGTGAATGTTCAACCTGGTCTCTGGCAGGCTACAGTCTCTGAAAGGTGGGCAACTCAAACCTTGGTGTTTGTACTGAAAGGCAAGTTATAGAAGACCTAGGAATCGGCCCTGGCAAGCTTGTTTGCCAAGTGCCATCTTTAATAGTTGTTTTCTTCTAGTTTACTAGGAACCAGGCCAATGACCTTTGGTTGAGTTTTTTGGGGAGTTTTTGGTTTGGTTTTGGTTTTTTGTGTTTGTTATTTTTCTTGGGGTTTTTGGTTGTGGGGGGTTTTTTTTGCTTTTGTGTTTGTTTGTGTTTGTTTTTTTTTTTAATTTATGACCAGTTGTGCTGGCACATGGCTGTGACTGCCCTGTAGCACCTCCAGCTCCTGCCAAGCTCTGCTTTGTGGGAGATTGGCTGTATGTAAATGCTGCTGTATATTGAAAGAAATGTTAACATGAAAAGGGAAGGGTCACAAATGCAAGCCAGATATATTGCGACATACAAGTGTGTCTATAGCAGTCAAGCATATCCAAGGTTTAACCACATGTGAGGAGACATATTCTACTTCTGCTATGTAAAATGTCTGGGATTAAAATGATTTGAATAAATTAAGGGCAAATGCAGTCTGGAGTGATGTTATATTGAAAGGCTTAGGATGTGTTCCACAGCAGATACTGTGATGCTGAGTGATAATTCTAGGAGAATTTTCTTGATTTAGCACTTTCGTGAATCTTGGTTATATCTGATAATAATGAAAGTGGTGTACCTAAATATAACCAAACTATATTAACAAGAGGATTAGAATGATTTGATGTACAAACTTTTTTTTCACTAAACTGTTAAAGAAGATTATGTTTGTTTAATCTTATAATTTAAGTGCACTGGAAATTTAGAAGAGCTGAATTTGAAATTCATTCATTTAAATGGCTTACTTTGGGACAGAATGCATCATCAGAGGGGCTTAATATTGAAACTACTTCTTAAAGTCTGAATTTTCTACATAGCATGGTCAAAGTAAGATTTCCAATTTATGACTGCTTTGCAAAACACTCTGAATGACACTGTTAAATTTGCTGCATTGCTAAATCCTTATCTGTAAATATATCTGCTTCCTCACTGACAAAAGGTTGGGGTGTGGGGAAGCAAACATCTTCAATGACTTCTGTATCTTTCTGCACAGAGGTTTTGGTGTTGGGATTGTTTTCATCATTATTAGCTGACTGTTGCAGATGAGCATGAGGAGTTAGCAGAAAATGAGAACTAGAAAACCTAAACATATCTCTGTCAATATTATTGTTATTGTTTCAAAGGAAGAGAGATAATTTCAGTCAGAATGTTGATATTATTCATTTTTAGGGAAACATTTAGCTCTCTTCTGTTTGTTTCATAAATAAACAACATGTTCATTGCTGTAAATGCTCAGTGTTATTTGATAGCTGTTATTCCTTTCACTTAATTTAAGCTAATATGTCTCCATTAGGACTGGCTGCTGTACTCAAGAATATCTCCTTGGTTTATTGAATGGGTACTTTACAGCATCAGTCTAGATTCTTTCTTTTTAGGGCATGAGTAGTTCCACTGACTTGAGTACGTTGCTAGTTTATGAAAGAGGATCACTCTACAGGGAATGAAATTAGAACAGAGGAGGGGGGAAATAAAACTTAAATAAGGGTGCCTGAGGAGTTCAGGTTAGGTGTCAAGTCTTGAATACTTCACTGGATAGGGACTTGCACCTGTAGAAACTATAATGATGGATTACTCTGATTTACAGACTAAGCAAATGGGAAACATTCCTACTAAGTTTTGCCATCCCATACATTTTAGGAAAAACTTATATTTTTGTTTCAGCCTGTATTCCCATGTTGTAATTCACTGTATCCCTCCTACCACTTCTAAAGAGAGCAAAAGCATATTTTGGTTTCAGGTCTGTCTAGTTTCTCAATCAGGAGACATTATTGAAGCATAAGGCAGTTACATCCATATTGCTTGTTTATCTTATTCTTGTTTCCTTCCTGAATCATATTTTTAGGAAATCAGGTAAAAGTTATTGTTCTCTTTGTTACACATAAAACCCCCAGTGGTTTATGCTATACACATTTGTCTTCTAAAGATTGACTGGAATGTTTCCTGAGGAAGAGAGGGGGCAAATTACTTCAAATAGTTAAGATAAGACTGATTTTCATATTCACGTTTAGACATTCTATACACTTTCATCCCTGAGCAAGGCAGAGCTATTGTATTGGTGCTTAGTATGCCAATAGCTTGATGAGTTTAGGAACATTGTAGGAATCTTTTCTTTGAATTGCCTTGTTGTTAGCAGCAACTCCCCCCCACCCACCCATAGAAGAGCTGCCGAGGTTTTTTTGTGGCAGAGTTGTGTTCTTCTCTTTGGATCAGTAGGAATAGTTATTTGAGTACTATAGGCACAAAATGTGCCTCTGGTGGATTGCTTTGGTGCTAATACTCACTCTTGAGGTTTGAATCCTTTGTGCCACTCCAGCACAGAATTGTAGGAGGGATGGAAGAGGAAAAACCAAAACTACTAGGTAGGAGGAGCAATAGAAATTTCTTAAATGTTTTTATTTTAAGATATGACAGACTTCACTATGCTGTCTGTCTGGCCTTGTTAACTCTCTTAGGAGGCAGTCAGTACAGGAAGGGAAGTGATGGACTGCTGGGAAAAAAGAAATGGAGAAGCAACAGACTCTGCATCAGCTTTGCTGTACTCTTCTAGTGTAATTTCATAGTATGTGGCCCTCAGCTACTAGTTGGTTTGGGATTTTGGTGTTTTTTTTATTTAGTTTGACAATTACCTTAACCTCCTGAGTAGAATACTGGTTCGTTGAAACCTTTAACTTATGAGTCTTTGAAGTCAATTCTTCATAAACATACCAGAAAAATGAAGCAAACTTATAAAAATCCCTTTCCTAGAATGATGATGTGGGTTATTTTTCTGTTGTTGTTGGTTGGTTTGGTCTGGGGTTTTTTTGTTTGGTTGATATTCCCCACACCCCCTCCCCCAAACTATTAACCATTGGAGCTGCAGCTCAGTTGAGAAGAGCATAAAGAAGCAATGTTACAGCCAAATGCAAAGACTATGACACTCAGCTCATATAATTTGTCATGTCTTGATGTATTTTTCTGATTTGTTATGTTTTGGGGCTTTTTTCTTTGTTTTACAATCTTTCTTTAGTTGAGCCTTTTGTCATTAAAAATATGGGTTTTCAATTTGTTTAACTCTATCTTTGAACCATAAACATACCAGTAATCCCTACAGTGGTGGCTGAAGATATAAAATCTGTTGATTTACAAATCAGAGAAGTTGGTGACCTTTAGTCTGTTCCACATTTTCTTTTAAAAATATAAATTTCATTGAGTAAAAACAGCCCATCTTCACTGAGGATGAAAATAAGCATATCACTAAACAATGGCAGATTATAAAAGGTTGTAATTTTTTTTTTTTTTTTTTAATTTTGAAACACAAATATTCCAAGGCAAGGTACCACAATTGTAGTTTGAGGCAGTGCCTAATTTCATGTATCTTTTATCTAGTTAACATTGTTTGCTCCTTGAGGCTTTCAGGATAGCAAGAATGACATTACCAATAGATGTTTTTAACCTGCTGACAAATAATACTATTTAAAAGTATCTGAGAATGAAATAGCTTCTTATCCTTTTTACAGTGCTTATGGTTTTCCAGCTTGCAGGAAACAAAAGCAACTTGTAGTAAGTGAAATGTGTGTGTGAATATGTATCTTAGAAGACAGCTCAGGAGCTAATCCTGTAAGAGTCAGGACACAGGTTATTGATGCTGAGGTGTTACTCTGTTCTTCACAATCTGGTTTGTTTGGGCTTTTATTTATTTATTTATTTTTTTAATAACAGGTCTCTCAACTGGAGTTTTTAATGAATTATTAATTATGGAAGCAAGTACATCCTGACCTCTTCCTTATCTCCTTCAGTACTGCCTTCATAAAAACACATCTGACTACAAGCTGTTGGCTGTTTATTCATAATGACTTTTCTTGCTCTATGCTCTTCTACTTCTCAATGTTGTGAAGTTTGGAAAAAGCTCCCAGTTTCTTATATGGCCCTTGAGATTGTTTTCCTGGACTCAGAAGCCTCGCTTACTGTGGAGTAGCCTTTGGTTTTACCAGGGTCAGATCAATACTGGCTGGGAATATGATTTTGTGAAGTTTTTTGTTGTACTGTAAGGTTCACAGTAATTGCCATTTAACTTGAAATTGTTTTGTGTTGGTTTTTTTTAAGTGCTTTCTTCTGTCTTGACAGTTTATTAGTACATTGTGGTGGCTTGTTTTGTAAATTGAAGAAAATGTTTATCCTAATATTTTTTCTCTGCATGACAGATTGTATTTATTTCAAACTTATCCAGTGGTACCTGGCGGGGGGGGGGGGGGGGGGGGGGATTTTTTTTAACAGCAGTAATTTCTCTCAAAATAATACTTAGCAGACTTGAATGCCTTGATGGGCAGTTAAACATGCAACGAAGCAGGCAACTGTGGGAAAATGGGCTCTCAAAATCAATTCTGAGTACACAACAGTGCCTTCAGGAAAGCAAATTGGTCAGGCTTATGCTGTCTGACTGACTTCAGTTGGTGTCTGTGACAAGTTGTTTTTTGGCCTATACTCCAAGAAATAAATAACCGGTGAATTAATCCACTGCACCAAATAGTTCCCTAATATGATGTGCTATTAATGCTTTCCCAGGTACACTTATTGACCACAGGTAGTCGTTATCATTACCTGAATGACAGCTCCCTTTTGCTGTTGTCTGAATCTATTGTGACTGATTTAGCTAACACAGGACTTCCAGCTAAAACAGTTAAATCATGATGCTCTAAGATTAGTTAGTCATCGGTTAAGCCTGGAAAGCTGAAACACTGTACCAACTGGTGTGCACAGGTATTTAGGGCTGTATAATGTGATTGCTTAACTGTGTGAATGGAACACGCTCCTGGGCCAGCTTACTGAAGCCCCAGGGAATGATCCTCTGGCAGAGGACTATAAACCCTCCCTAGTCAATGTCTATGACTGGACAGGTATATGATTTTGTACGAAGATAGACCCTCCATCGAGGGGTAAACACTTCATGTTTCTGAAGGCCTTCTCTGATATCAAATTAGATACTTCTACTGGTTTTTCCAAACTCTTAGAAAGGCAAGTGATGCATCTCCAAGATGACATTTTTACTCTTAGATGTAAAAGGTCATTTGTCTCTTTTCTCTCAGTAAGTGAAAATGTATTCACATGTCAAATCTTTCATGTCAGGGAGAATCCAGATTGTGGACTCAAAAGCTTTTCATGTCATGTTTCTAATTAGGACTGTGACTCATTCTCATGAATAATATATCAAGCTGTATATTAACATCTTATCCAGCTAAATCATCAATTTACAGCAAACCTTGGCTGCAGCAACTTTAGTAAAAAAAAGTCAGGAGCTGCAACATTTTTCCAATAGCTGTTAAAACAGTGTGTCTGGGTACTAAACTTGCAAAGTAAGTGATTGGATTCATGTTGCTGTATGTGGGGGTGAATGAATTTGATTAAAATCATAACAGTAGATTTCTGAAGAGGACTTTGAGGTTAAGGCCAAAGAAGGGCTTTTATCTTAGATACAAATTATTTTCCTTTATGATCTCAGGAGATGAGCATTTGTCTAGGTTCAGACTGAAGTTCTGTGTGTGGTTAGAATAGATTGCTTTTCTCAGTAAGAAACTGATTTGTTTTCTATCCATAAATGTGACAGAAAGATACCATCTAATAAATTATTACAAAGATTTTTAACCTGAAATGAAATCACTTGTCACTTGACCTCAGCCTTGCAGAATATTTTGAAGGATTGTCTCTGCTCCCTCATTAATATGCTAGGTGGGACAGTTGTGGATGTAGCTGGTTGTTTTTGTTTGTGATCATGCTGACAGTTATTGCCAAACAGCTTCACTCCATCATGTGGTGTTCATCACCAATTAGTCATTTGACAGGTATAATTTCTCAGTGCTGTGGATCACTATTGTTACTGTAAATTATCTTTGAAAGTGTCTTTAAAGTGTCATCTTTTCCTGCTGTTGTCTGTTTTCCCTCACCTAGTTCATGATAGGTTGTTGGCAATGGCATATGCTTCCTTCCTAGTTTATTTTATAGACAGAATGATATATTCCTGCCACTCCCTTTCTGTCTTTCCCTGCTGCTCACATCTCTTCTCCAAAGAACTGAGCTTAAAGGAAGTTTCACTTGGTGACTACTGTGTGTTTGTGTCAGAGCAGGGAGAGGGAAGTCATTTATGCCTGGTTTCTCAGTCTTTCCAAATGTTGTTCCATTGCCACATCTGTTGACTTTCACACAGTAAGAGAGCCTTTGAAAAGGATACAGCTTCAATGTAGCTTCTGTCAGAACACGTCAGTATAATCAGCTTTGAAAAAGACAGGTACCATGTGCTCGACTCTTCGTGCATATGTATTCTCTCCCCTGCATACACGCTGCTTCTCAGGCTGTGATCCTATCTGCTATATAATACCTCACTGAGGATCTGTTAGAGTCAGAATGTTTGCGACATCCATACAGTAGAAGGATTTTGAACTTACAGTGTGTAGGTCATGGCTGTTCATCTTAATCTAGCCAGGTTGTCAGATGTGATCTGATTGTGCACCTACAAGTGTATCTACTGAAGGCATTGTATGGGACCGTGAGAGGTTTAGCTAAGTTTGCCTTTCTGTCTTGAATGGAGCAAAACTGGCTACCAGATAGGATCTGACAGTAAATAGCAAATGTGTAGCCAGCGTAGGCTGAGCTCAAAAGTTTCAAAGCGAATGACTTGAGCATAAACTGTTACAGAAAGATAATGACAGACGGTGGACAACTTTTCCAAGGTGAATTAGAATTAAGTTGATATGCATTTCAAAATACAAAATAATATTCCCCATAGTAATGGGGAAGTAGTAACTGTAATGCCTGAGTCACAGGTTGTTGCATATGAGCATGTTATGGTATGTAATGAATTGGTAGATATGCTTGGCTGTGCTAAACCATGATTGCAAATTGTAGCAACGTTTAGTAGCTTTTAAACTTTTTGTTTTTGTTGCCTTAAACAGTGAGGGTCTCAAGGCATACTAAAATGGGAAAGCCACTCCTCTGTAATACGCTGCAAGATCCCCTTAAAATGATGCTTATGTATTTGTAATGCAAGGCTAGGAAAAGAAAAAGTATTGAATATATAGCATGAACTATTTATTCAGAATCAAAATTTCACCTTTGAAAGAGGATGAGGCACTTCCAGATAACTAATTTGTGCTTGTCATAAAATCAAAAATTAGAATATACAAGTTGCATATGAGTACAGTAGTCTGCATTGATGTTCGACCTCCATCATATTGCATTTGACCGTGTTCTGTCAATATTGTTTAAAAAATTAGGTTAATGATTTTTTTTCTTTTTAAGGCTGTGAATCAGAGTGCTTTATACACCTAACACTGATGTTCATGTTATGTCAGCATCCCTGGAAAGCTGCTGTTAACAGCAAGTGCAACCATTTTAAGGTAGGGATCAAATGTCGATAACAAAAAATATGTTCAAAAAAAATGATTTCTTGAGTGTTGAGGAAAGCAGCACAACTTTATTACTTGTTTGCGCACCTGTACATACTTGATACAACTTCAAAATTTGCCTATAATAAGCCCCAGGTGTAACACCTTAGACAGTACAAGTTGAACTAATTAATGAGCTGAAAGGTTTAGATTGTTCTAGCAATTAAAGACTTTCACATAGATTTATGCTCCATTCAACTGGCAGACCTTGATGCTGTAGTTCTTCAGCAGGTATAATTTTTTGCAGTAGAAGTTTTGAATGAGTAGGGGCTGTTTCTTGAGCCTTTTTCTGTATTAATGATGAAAACATTCACATTGTTAGCTTGTTGTGCTCTTAAACAAATGGTTGAATCAAGTTCATGGAACTTAGCAAGACAAATGACACTTCCAAGGTTGCCAGCAATTCTGCATAAACAGCTGGTGATTTAGTTGATCAATGGCAATGAAAAAAGTGCGTATTTGTGCTTGACTCCTAGAAAAAAACAGGATACACTGTCACATCTACCATTTACATTAAAAACTCTGTATGGCAGTTAAGTTTTCTATTTCAGTGACATCTTAAACTGCATCACATTATGTTCTACATAGAAATTAGCAAATAGATTAATGTGGTACTGAGCATGAAGGCTAAAATCTTTTTATTTTGACAGAGTGATGATGACAAATAAGTACTTTCCTTGGAACACTTAAGTAAAACTGCTTTGAGTGTACAGATTGAGAACTCTGTATTGCTCTCTCTCTTATTGTCATTTCAGTTATGAAATGCATTTTGCCTACATCTTGCTAATTTCTGACTGGTTGTGTAGGCCGAGTTGATGTTTTACATTTCTTTAAGGTAACAATCCATTCTCTTTGCATCTTTGTTATATGTGTACTGGAATCTTTTTTTCCTTATTCTGTCTGGAAGCATTTCAGTCTCTTCACTTTGAGTGGCTGATTTAAGGAAATTGAGAGATTAGGATAGTGGACAACTGAGATGAATTGAAGTAGTTCATCTTTGTCAGAAAAAATCCTGTCTCTCTCAGCTGTCCCTCTTGCAAAAAGAGGAGAAATTGGGCAGAGAACTGAACTTCAAAGGGATACAATAATTAGGAAGAAGCAAAGTGAGAAAGTGTCTTGAACAAAGCTGTAAAAATGGACACCCTTTGGACTGACTTAGGTAAATGAAAGCACCTAATTCCATATGGATCTGTGGTAGGCTATCAATTTGCTCTGAATCTATTAACACAGATAGCAGATCTTGAGAAAGAGAGAAGTCTTGGTGTGTTTTCCAAAGAGAAGATATTAAAACCTTTATTCAGTTGATAAGGATGAGAGAAGAAGAAATAGATTTGAAATAAAGAAATGTTTTTGGAGAAAAAAACGTGCAGAGAAGGGAAAAAATCTGTAATACAGCTGAAATGTTTCTCTTGGCAAAGCTGGGGCAGGGGGAAGAAAGGAAGGTTTAATATCAACTTTGAAGTTATTAAAAATAAAATAGTTGAATACAAGTGAACTAATGGTGGGGGGGAGTGTCAGTGGAGAAGGTGGGAATAGTGCTATTAATATATGAAATGAAGAAAGAGAATATCAAGTATGATAGAGATTTTCATTGGTGTTAGTAGCTACCAGGTAACTTATTTCAAAGAAGTATTGAGCTGGCTAGAATCAAAATCACTTGTACATGCGGAGTTGCCAGCTAAGAAGCTCTGGGAGGATATGGGTCTGATAAAGTCTGGAAGTCTCAGAAAGCTATTCATTATCTGAAAACAGCAGAATAGCCAACACTGATCCCACTTCAGCAAAAGTGGAGGGAATCAAGGTCACAACAAGGCATATTCACTTGATCAGATGAAAACCTGAGACTGGGAGAAATGATTGATAACATAAAAGCACAGAGGCCGTGGATAACTTGATCCAGAAAAACAGAATACCTGTGATCTTCCAAGGATAGATGAACTTTCATCACCTTAATCACTTTGAGATTTTCAGAGGACTTAGATGAGGTGGTGTCCTGGCCCTGTACAGATGGGGTGCCTCCTGTCTTGCACCTCCTTGGAATGGACTCTCTCACTCTGCTCTGCGCTGAGGCTTCCACTCACTGTTGGAACAGCCTCTGTCTGAACTCTGAGTCTTACAGAAGTGTGTAACTTTGTAGGGATGGGGAGGAGGAAAGGCACAGGGGGAGACGGTTCAGACACACATGTAGGTCTTTCTGACAGCTGTTCTGGGAGAGTAAAGCAAGCAAGTGATGGAAGTCAAGTGCTGGAATAGGCCTGTTGTCCAGCCCGTCCTCAAAATGTGAGCACACGCTTTCTCTCATGCAGTTTAGGGGCAGATTTTCAGCTGATTGTAGTGCCTAAAGAGAGATTTTTCTCATTTCCTGGGTGAAGATGATATGCTATGGGGCATGTTCAGCTGTGCTCTTCCCAGCAGCGCTGTCACTGCTCCCAGCCTGTCTCTGTGACCTGCAGGAAGGGTCTCCACTCCTCGCGTAGTGCACTTGCATGAGGTAGATAAAACTGAAATTTAGGGAAAAAAATAAAAGTGATTGTTGGGGGTTTTTTTGGGGGTGGTGGTGGGTTTTGTTTTTTCTTTCTTTCTTTTTTTTTTTTTTTTAAATACAGTTGATCAGTTTAGCCAAGCTGTTAACATTAGAGATGGGAAATTTCTTAGGTTTTAGAAACTACTAAACATCCCATAATTTCTACAATACAGATACAGTGGGCACTGGAAAGGTGTTCTTCCCTGTGATGGAGAAGGTTGGAACTAGATCATTTTTAAGGTCCTTCCCAACCCAAACGATTCTGTGATTTGAAGCCCTCGTTTTTTTAGGGGTTGTCTGTAACTCATTGCTCAGTGAGTAGTGCCTTAGCTGCAAAGTCCCAAGCAGAACATTTTCTTTTGCTGCTGTTCCAGTGTTTTACTATGCAAGACTTGCAAGTCAGCAACATATGGCATGGCTATATTGTCCTATAAAGAAGGAAATAACTGTGTAAATGACTTTTACTTGGATGCTGCAAGCTGGGAGGGGGGAAAAGTCCCACGAGTTACTCTTCGAAAACTAAAAGCCAAGGTGTTTGATGTGATGTCAAAGGCTGTTGAAATATGTAATTCATTCCATCTGCTGCCTCTGGTGCATGAGAACAGCGCATTGGTGCCAGCTGCATATGCCTAAAATGGAGAGAGGAAAAGCCTTGGCAATAATTCTGTTTACTCTGCTGCTTGTAAGGGTGCAAGTGAGCCACAATTTCTATTTTATTTTTAGCCCATGTGTCCTTGTTTGCCTGACAGGCCAAGCTTAGAGGGATGTATACTGCATGCACTTGAGCTTAGGAGGCTTTCCCTATATTGCCAATACTGGAGTTATAAAAATTCATGCCCATTATCAACCTTCTATTGCCATCTGCCCAGGAATTAGGTAGCTCTGGCTTTCTTATTCTAGTCTCAGTATTACAGAATTTTTATTCCTCTCATTGCTCCTTAGCTGGTCCAACCATGCTCAACTATTGGTTATTTAAAAGCTGTAAGTAATAATGGGTTAAGTGACCTAAACAAATATTTATTAAAAAATATGGAGGGTTTTTTTCAGCAATAAAGGTCTTCTAATGTTGCATTCCTGAATAAAATACAATGTTTGCAAGCATAACCATCTAATCAACAAGCTCCAGGAGATCAATTGTTTAAAAAAATAACTATTATCATTAAATCATTTCCCAGCCTTCAGGGAGGCTTATTCTGGTTTGTTCTAGTTCTTTACCATGTGTTACAGTGGTCCAAGAACCATCAAGTGAAAATGGGTCTTAAAATTTTCTTTCAATATTCTATTGATTTAAATAGTAGAACTTTCCTGAGGGTTTTTTGATGTGGAACTTTGAAGTTGCTGTTTGATAGAAGGATTAAAAAAGGGAACATTTTATTGATATTCATTTTTTTTTTTCATTTATCAACCAATTATTAAGGAAATAGAAAATGCAACTCATGATAAATTATATTCAGCCCTCTTTCCCCTTTTCTGTAACTTATGGCAGAGTGGTGCCTGGAAGCTGTGCAGTCTTTAACCTGTAGCCCAATGGATTTGTACATACAGTGAGAGATTACAAAGGAATTGCGGGAAAAAAAACTAAGTGCCCAAATGCTCATGGGAAATGAGATGGTTTAGTTCAGTGGAGAACACAGTAACACAATTGCTGGTTTATTGCATTTTATTTATTTACTTAATACTTTTTTCACTGTGGTTGTCCTCTACTGAGGAGAAATAAAAATTAAGATCCTAAACAACTTTTGTGGATCTGTGTCTTCATACTCAAACATAAGCATGGAAGTAGTCTCAAATCCAGGTGCCATTTACAGGATTCAAGTTTGCTTTGTCTTTAACAATTGTAAGAATTGAAGCCAGATCAACCATGTTACTTGAATCTGAACCAAGGAAGGGGAGTTTAATAGCACTTCATGGGTAATTCAGGGGGTTTAATCTGAAACCTTCAAAGCTGTTTTGGATTTTGACGTTGAGATCATAGGCTCTAATTTTCACCTGCTTCATGCATCCCAATGTTGCTCAGTAGTGACTGACATAGCTCTGTACTCTGTACTGCCTGTATAATGGTGACAAAGCCAAAAGCACATGTGTGTAAAATTTTAATGATCCACTGCATCTTTTGCATGCTACAAACAGATCTGCACATGTAAACTCTTTGATATGATACTTGTGTAATAAGTGAAGTTGGGTTTTGGTTCAAAAATAGGTTTTTACTTGGAATAAACAAATACTACTGGACATCTAACACTGAAGAGGTGACATGCAGTCCTCTCTGCCACTGGTGCTGTACCACAGTTATTCGGAGAGAAGTGAAAATGGATTTGTTTAATGATAAATTTGTGGGAAATGGACTTGGTGTACAGTTTTACTAGAGATTACACAGACTAGACACTGTTGCTATGGCACAGTATTGATGATAATTTTATTATTCATTCAAGTATTGATCACATGTACATTAGGGAAAGTATTCCAGTTTGAAAACTGAGGAATTTTAGCTAGAAAGGTTAGTACAGACTTTTCCTGAGAAGTTCTCAAAAGTCATGTAAGCCCCTTTGAGGGAGAACATTGTCAAGATCCACACATTTTTGCACATCATTTTACTGGCCTTCATTTTGAGGTGTGCTTGGTGGGAGAATAACTTTTCATCTCTTGGTCTGCAGGAAAGCCAGAAGCCCAAAGGTAAGGTGGAAAGGAGAGGAAAACTGAATTATTCAGTTTGTTGTTCAAATCCAGGGTTAATATTTGGTTTGTACATCGTATTATTATTATTATAGTGTGGAGTCCAATTTAATAAATTAGGAAACTATTACAGATAAAGAGGTGAAGTTGTGTATCAGTAGGGGATAATAATGTTGATGGCATTTGTGGATTGGTTTCCTTAATTTTTTCCCCACTTTAAAAAGTTTTAATTACCTGTAAGCACAGAAAATACTTGAAAACACCCTTTACCAATACATAAATTTCTAATTATTTAATTCCTATGGTTTTTAAAATACATGGATGTATTTTTTTATGGGAAAAGGAAATTAAATTTATAGATAGCATTGAAGATATTAATATACTTACAGTTGAACCCATTAATTTGGGGAAGAACACCATTACTGTCCGTGTAGATTCACCTGGGTGTTACTCTTGTATTTGTTATATACTTACTTTGATTAGTATAACATATATTGTTGACACTATATAAACTTAATTTCATACTGTAACAAAAGATTGGCTACAGTTAAAAACAACAACAAAACCCCAAACAACAAGGTCAACAACAACAACAAAAAATCGACTCTGCACCTGTAGGTTTGGGATTTGTACACTTAAGAAGATTTAACACAAAACATCTATTAAAACACTGTGGGATTCTGAAGACAAAATTTTATCTCTTGGTTCCTATAAATAGTTAGGTTTGCTTGGGTATCTTGTTGCAAAATGCTAATACCTTCAAAAAAATATAAAACCACCACAATCTGCTTTCAGAATGGCACAAGGAAGTCTTGGGATGAAGAGAAGGCCTATTTTCTGCCTGCATTGGCTATTAGTGTCAAAATGCTTAGAATTGGTTATATGTTTGAAACATGGGGAAAGGATGCTGTTAATTTTTTAGCTAACCCCCAATTTAAGATGGGATGCCACTACTTGACCTAATATTCTCTTAAAAATATTGAACAATATCCATGAGTTTCCTGCATGGACAATGCATGATTTGCCTGTGAATGTTGCTGTTGCCCTAAAGTAACCCAGGCAAATCAGCCCACAACACTTCATTTAATTGCTAAGGGAGTGCTGGATTAAAACATAAAAGCTGTCTTTGGGAAGTAATCTAATTCAGGTTTATCCCTGATGGTGTGTATGGTGTGGAGGCACTGAAACTGGCTTTAAAAGGAGCAGCAGAAGCTTTCATTGGCTGCTTGCCTTCTCTGTGAGGGGTTGGGAGAACTTTGGACCAGAACTTTCCTGGTTGAAGGATCCCCAAGGGCTGCCAAGAACATGTGGCAGGAATGTTGAGGGGAAGGATCAGCTGTTCTCTGGTGCCATAGGTAGAAATGGTAGATCTTCATACAGGTGCTTACTATTAACTATTGGTTGAGTCTTGTGGCACAGTATGAACCTCCAGGAGACTGTCCTATCCATTTAGTGATCTTGAGAGGTTATAGTCTTGAAGCTAAATGTAAGCACACAGTGCAAGTAGCATCTATATAACAGTTATTTTGTTTTTCCCCCTTTGAAATATATACATTATTTTAAATTAATACACTGACTTATCAGCTGCAGATTTTTCTATTCACTGTTTGGTGCAATGTTTACCAAATTATTTTCAGATCTTAGAAATAATCCACAGAAAATGTCAACCTCTTCCAATATTTATCTAGCCTTACTCTTACTAGAACTATATTTTGTGAAATAATAGACTACAAATATAAATCCCAGATGTACTCTCTGAATCTATAAATTGTTCATTGTGAAGAAAATACATTTTTTTCTATGAAAATGATGGATTGCTGGAACATAATGGCCTGTTCTGCTGTTATAGTTAAATTTTCTTTGAAATCACTGAATTTCATATTGTTTAAGTAGGTGCAGACTCCATAAGGCCAGACAGACAAGAGTGCACATCTACAACTGAAATAGGGCAGCTATAAAGAATTCTGATGTTACATAGCCCTCGTATTTACTTTTATTCTTTTTATTTGGAAATGGAGTGAAAAATGCTGAATGCTTCCTTTGTAGAATATTAGACATAGTCATGATTTACATAAACTTGAGCACTAACACCCTTTGCAGTTATTCCTTCATGTATACAAGTAAAAAATAACCAAAGTGCAGATGCTCTTTTGTTTACCTCCTACAATAAAGACTTAAAATTAGGATTGAATGCAGTTATCATCTGCAATAACATGTGAGAAAGAAGATATTTGTTTTGAGCAAGACACTGAAAAGACTGATTTTATGAGTGACAGTTGTGACAATTGTAAATTGCAGAGACTCTGACTTCATCCTGTTCACAGGTAACATAGACTTATTTTCCTTTATTAAGAAATTAGGTGTTTGCTGAGCTGAACTATTCTTGGCTCATCTAAAGGAGTTACTTGTTAATGGTAAAAGAGAGATTTCACTGCCAGGCAAAGGAACAGGAGAAAACATTACAGCTCCCAAGATCTCTGAACTCACGCCCAAGATGCGTGTGTTGGTAAAAGCTGAAGTAACTGCCTTCCTCTCACTTTCAATAGGTGTGGAATTTGGATTATTTATATATCATGTGATGGTTTAAATAATTTTCATTATAACCTCTAATTCCCTTACTGCCTTGTACAGATGTTATCCAGAATAATTTGTAGGGAACTCTACACCTACTGCAGCTTCATCAGATTTATTCTTATCAAAAAATATGAGTAAAACTTGTAAAATTGTCTCGATGTCTCTTCCAGGAGAAAGTCTGATCTGGAGAGGTCACAACAGAGTTGATGGATACTGAACTAATCAGTGTGTGCTCCCAGAGCACTCTTATACCATTATGATTTTTTTGCCTCAAATGGTGAAAAGTGTTAGTGACAAGTGCTCCATGTCAGAGCAAAGCGAGAAGTATGTGGTGAGCAGGGAAGGGGAATCTCAGGTCTTCTATGGATGTGAACCTGTGTTTCAGAACCTTGAAATCTATGATTGATCATGGATGAAGGTTTTTTTGCTGATGTAGGGAGGTCTCCACATCATAGTCATAAAGTCTTTTCACTGGTAGAGGTGAGAGCTTCATTTACATGAGCCACACAATACTGCAGGAACACACTGCCTTGTAGCAACTTCTGAGATCTGTTACTGTATATAGTTGGGAGAAGGAATTCTTAAAATGAACTTCAGATTTCAGGCACATTTCACCCCGAAATGTGAGATCTAGATTACTTCTAAACAGGGAGTGGAGGCTTCAGTCAGAACTTCTAGTTCACTTAGGAAGGACTCAAATGTCTGTGAAACAAACTCTGAAACCCCTAAGAATGTCATTCACTTATTAGAGAAATCTGATAATAAACACTAGAGTTCTTCCTACTAACCTTTTTTTTTTTTTTTTTTTTTGGGGGGGGGGGGGGGGGGGGGTTTGGTTTTTTTGACCTCCTTTGTACAAGAAAAGAGTTGCTTAGAATAATAGCTGTATATAAAGATAGGACGGAGCACAACTCCTTCTTGCATCTCTTCCCTTTACACTGGTAAATCTGAGGACTTAGAGTTGTTAATTTCTTCAAGGAGTACTGCAATCAGGAAAAGGATTTAGCTTTTCTCTCCTATTCCTGTAAGACTGCAAATCCATGGTGATAGTGTACATTTCACATAAATGACATGCTACTTGGGCATAGTATTTTTTTTAGAATAGGTTGTGTAGTTTATGTAGTACCACCTGCAAAGTATGTTGCACTTCAGGTGCTGTGTGTACTAATTCTGATATGTATTTAAAAAATAATGATTTTTTAATTTCTTTTTTGTAAGAAAGATTCAAATGAGCAGTTCTCTTTTCTGACCAGAATATTTCCTGATCAAAAATACATATTTGAGATCTAATTGATTAGGAATGAGTATGTAAAAGGCTTGAAGTGCTACTGTCATTCTGATGTTTGCAACAAGCAAACTGGTTGCTTGGGGCAGCTGTAGTCGAGTCAGTTGCCATTAGGATTAAGTGAAATAATAGAGAAGGCAATATGAGTTATAATAATGATAACTGTGATTTGAGGGAAATGCCCTCTGCAGTAAGCTGGTTTTATTATCTGACAGTTTAATTGGAGTAAATATTTCTAATCATGAAGGTGTATGATCTCTTTTCAACCCATGTTGCATGACAGTCTGGGAGAGAAAAATCCTTCCTGCTATACAGTGTCACTTAAGTATGCCTGAGAAGAGATGAACAATTGTTATAGTTCAAAACAACTCTTGAAAGGAATCTTATTTAAAGAAGAAATAACTTACAGGGAATTTTGGTTCAGACTGTTGCTATGTCCAGTGTCATTCAATATATCTAGCAGCAATTCAAAAATGAAGAAAAAAAAAATAGGTAAAGGAGTTATGGGGTTAACAAAGGTGGATGAATGGATGAACAGTGAGGCATAAATAATTCTGAAGAGTCAGCCAGGCTGTGCAGCTTAGATTTCTCTGAGAAAATGGACCCAGTTCAAAGAATTTATCTTAGTAAAACCCAGCGTGGGGTTGTGGATGTAGAACCCAACAGCACAGAACAAATATACTTAGTCACTTCTTATGAATTGTAGAATGCTCTGGGGTTCATAGCTAACCAACATCTTGATTTGAATATCAGTAAAAGTTTTCTGCTATCCTTGAATATGCAATCAAATATGAGTACAACTATACAGGTAACTTATCTCTGATGCACTGATGAAATTCAAAGTGAAGCAAATATCAGTTTTAGTGTCCATACTTCAGAACAAATTTAGACTAGAGCAAGGGGAGAAATCAGTTTCTTTCTTCAAGTTCTGGGTGGAGAAAATATTCCTGAGAGAGAGTTAGATTTAAGCTGTTATATATCTATTTAATATTATACTTTTGTGTATATAACTTAGCTATATATGAAAAATCACAAGTGATTTTCTAGTGTTCGAGGAAAGCATTCAGTATTGAAGAATTCTGAAAGAGGAACATTTGCTGACGGACAGTGACAGGAAAAAAACTGAAGCAAATCAGTGCTTTCACTTTTTTCTGTGAGAATAATCTTTGGAACATATTGTCAAATGTAATTGGTTGCTTTTCTGGTTTTCGGTGTCTTCACGAGAAGTACTGGAGGAAGACACTTGATAAATGTAACTTGCTGGACCTAGTGAGGGAGTGGTAGTCAAGTTCAAGTGCAGTGCTTGGTAATATACTGGAAATCAGAATACATAATCTAGGTATCTCACCTCAAATGCTCTAAATTTCTGCAGGTCTGAGGTCAAACAGTTTTAGGTCAGAAATATATAGAAAATAGTGTACAAAGATATTTTTATAGATCTCTGCCACATTTTTTTTTTTTTGGATCTATTTACTTTATCATTAATATTCTCATGTTTGAAGTAGCACCACAATACTGAGATTTGTGTTTTAGTGGACTGATGGTGGCAAATTCATAAGACACATGGAAATGAAGGAGGGTTTGGTAAGTCTGTTCTACACATCCTTCTGCATAGAATCATGTAGGTTGGAAAAGACATCCAAGATTGAGCATCCAAGATTGATTAGTTAACCTAATACTGCAATGTCTATCACTACAACAGGTCTCTTAAGAGTCATAACTACATGTCTTTTAAATACCCTGGACCTTGAAAAAGCATTCTTAAGGGCCTAGGAGAATCAAAAAAACACACTGCTGTTGTGCTAAGCATTGCCATGTATTAAAAAGGTCGTTTGGTCTCCTTTCACATTTCAAGTTTGCCCTTTAGATCCTTTTACAGTTAGAGTTAATTACTACATGTGTCTTAATCCTTTACATATGTTCTCATACTAAATTAGTAATTCAGTGGAAATCCTATGCAAAATCAGCTGTATGTGCCTTTGGAGTTTTGAAAAAATTAAGTAGGCAAAGTTAAAAATGAAACTTTTTTTTTTTTTGGCATCTTACTTGTTTGAATTTGTACTTTCTCCATTTCTCTTGAAGTGGGATATCCTGGAACAGTTTCAGGGCAACTTGTGCAGGAATGTTGATTTTCTTTAGCATATCGTTCTTTCTGTGGTTCAGTACCTGGCTTTGTATTCCTTTTAGATTTTAATGTATCATCACAGTACTTTCCTCCCCCTCTGCAGTCTTTCACAAATAATTGAAGTAAACGTGATAGGTGGACCATCTGTTATGTTCGGTATCACATCCCCAACAAAGACAGAGTGGTCTCATGATAAACAAGTAGACAGATTCAGGACTTTATGTTCCTAAACCTTGGGAAAAACAGCTTTTTCCTTTCTTTCCATTCCAACCATGTTGGCTGGATAACATAATTGCTCTTAACATTTCAGTAATCGTGACAATTATGTCAAGTTCTGAGTAAATAAAATGTGTGATGATCAAAACCACCCAACCTCATGATATTAGATACTCATAGTTCAAGTCTTTGTGATTTAGTGACTTTTCTGGGTAAAGTGGTGTTTGAAGTGAAGCACGAGAGTTTTCACAGTAAACAACTCTTCTGCAGCGAGCTTTATGGTTCTAGAAACTTTACCAGTTACATGTGAGAGTAGATGTACTTTACAATTACTGTCTGAAGAAATATTTTATTATCAGTGCAATACTCCAGGGAATTTTGCATTTCAGTCTTTCATTATTGTTAAATGAAGCCTTAGCCTAACAGTGAAAACAAACACTGTTAAGTCTTTACTTAGTGGTAAGAAAAAAATTTTCATTTGTCAAAAAGAAAAATGCATATATTTTGAAATTGCTGTGGCAAGCTTCTGGGTTCATTTTGGAAGGTTGAGTTTGCATCATTAACCTCATCTTTCTTCTCAGAATGATTACATTACATACAAGGCAGTTGACCCTAAGTCTGCTGGGATGATTGTTCAGGTAAGGAAATGTTATGTGGCATTTCCACCTAACTTGTAGCCAAGACAGCAGTGCAGCTTTAACTCACATGTTCTCCTACTTACACTGGGAACTAGGCACATGGCAGATTGTGCACCTGAGCTATGGACTGCTTTATCTCCCCATGGAGGTGGAAGATAACTTTGAAATTTACAGCCATCTTTGTGCTCTTAGTCCTGAGTTTCTGTTTGTGCTTAAGGAAAAACTTCATTTTACAGTCGGTAGAGAAACATGACATTCTTCATAAGTCACTAGCAGAGCCCAAGGGTGACAAATGGCATAGTCCCCACAAGTTTTCACTCCAAATCTTTCAGCTTGCAGTTCTGATTACTCTGCCTCTTCTAAAGTACACTTCATGTATCAAGGAAAGGGAAATGCATACCTGGAACTGGTGAAAATTACTGAATGGGTTCCATGTTAAGTAAAACATATGTTTTGATATTACAGCATAAACCACAAATTTGGCAGCCAGCCACAGATTAAGTAAAGCCTTAAAAACTTTCATTAGTTAAAAATAAAAGATCCCACGATATTTATGATATACTGTAGGGGAAAAAATCGAGTTGCGTAGTAGCAAGAGGCTTTTCTGTGCCCTGGTCAGCCCACCTCACACGGTGCACCGGGTTGAGTGATGAATGCCCGGACGTATTCTCACAGAGACAGAGTCCAGGCTCCAATGGTTAAAAACTGAAACGTACGAACAAACCTTATTGGGGGAGTAAACAACATATATAGGATTTTGAGGAGTACATGTGACTGGGGACCAATTCTGATAGGCTTAGAGCTTTGTTCACACGCCAATGGGCTGCTCCCATTGGCTGGAGAGGCAGAGTCCACGCGGCGAGCATCAGTCCCTGGTGCCTATGAGACTGAGGTGCTTGCCGGCTTTGGGGTTGTTTACTGCCTCTTGGCTGCCCTCAAGGACACAGTGACCTTGTCAGCCTGTCGGCTCTTTGGCTAGTGTGTTGTGCTAATACAGGGCTGAGGCCAAACCTCCCCTTCAATATGCTCTGTAAAAATGACAGGTCATTAAGAATGTCACTGTAATTTAGCTATTGAAAGAGAAGTTTACAAGTGTAACCTGCTGAGCATATTATCCACTTTCACTTTACATTCGTGTTTGTGACAATTCAGCATTTACTTCTCTCCTTGTAAAATAAGTTCTGTTCCTGAGGTCTGTTCTACTTGTATTATTCTTAGCATACACTGTGTTCTGTTTACTTCCTGTGAATATTCCTTAAAGGTATTTGGAACATGCATATTTCTCAGGCATATGTGCAATGTCATACTTGGAGTATGTGGGAAAATTGGAGTATTTAACTTCTCTAGCAAAAGTGCAATCCTTTGCTAAGAACATGAGTTGTAGATGAGCTATTCTGTTGCTTTGACTAAGTTTCTAAACACCATATGAGTCCTCCTTTTGCAACTCCAGGTTCTCTTATCTTTGTTATAAGCCTTTAGTACTTGGTCACTTTAGAGATTATGGTAAGATCCTCAGTTGCATTTCTATCACTTTGCATCTCACTAAGTGCAAAGCAATTCTTAAATTGGTCCATCCATCCACCCAAACCAGAATATGACTCATTTTAACACCTCCTGATTAACTGCAAATGTAGAACAGACATTTTGTAGCATTGAAGTGTCTCTGCGCTTCTGAAAATCTCCATGTAGCCTTTTATTGGCTGTGCTGAGTATTGTGGTAGCTTAATACATTGGTCTGGGACATTTCTCACCCCAGTTTAAGGTGAGTTTGTCACTGAAGCAACATATTGTCTGCTGATACTTGGTATTGCTAAATAACACAAAAGTTAGTCTAAATAATTTAACCACAGTAGAAAATGGTGTCATAGGACTCACTGCATTTCTTTCCAGTCAATTTCTAGAACTGATGTGTGTCACCTTAAGCACATTTTCTTTTTTTTTCTCTTTTCCTTAAAAGTGCTATATCTAAGCTGTGCCCTCAACTTGCCAATCTAATATGCTTCTCTTGTTTCTTCAGGGAATAGGTCAAACCAACACCTGCAGGAAAATCTCTTTAGATTTGTCAGAAAGTATTCAGCAATCAGTTTCACTTTCCAGTTGATTTCTTGTATTGATTGTATTATTTCAGTATAACACCATGAATCTACCATTTGGTGCTCCTTTCAGGATACTCTTTTATTCTTAGAAACTCCTTTTATTTTTTTTTCCCAAGTCCAGTGAACTACAGTATTTCTAAAACTTTTGAACATTTGCAAAATTATGCCCAGAGTTATAATGAAAGGGCAGAAGAGTTTTTCTTTTGTGTTATTCAACAATAATTCAAAGCATGTTGAAGGAAAGGCTTTGATAGTACCAAAACTTACATAAAACTTATAAACTGGCTTTAGATTTTTACATGTATGCCTCAGTCTGTGAAAAGCCACATTTTTTTCTCTTTTAAATTTAGATCAGACCAATTCTTTTATTTTGTAACATCAGTGGCCATGGCTAGTTTTTACAGAAATATATCTATAGTGGAAACCCAGACTATTCTTTTCTTATTTAGTCAAAATTAATTAGGTTATGACTAAAGTTGTTTGCTGTTTTATAAAATGTGCCTATTATAATCTCTAGGAACATGTACATAAATTAATACATAAAAATGACCTTGTTGTCAAATAAAGAGAACTTGCCAACCTTCCCTTTGCTTCCGCATCCAGCCCCTCAGGCAAAAGCCTGAATAAATAGATAAACCCTGCAGCATGCCCTCAAGGCTTGTAAATGTGGGCTCTGCCAGGCTGTTGGGGTTGGGGAATTTGAGAGAACCTTGCCACTGGGCAATAAAACATATGTATTTAGGATTGTTGGTGAGAGCAGATCAGCTGACCTCGACTTCAAGAATAGACCAGAGACTGAGTTAATGGTTCAGGCTTTCAGAACTCCAAGCAGCACCTTGAAAACTGATGTTTTTACTCTGCTGTAATATGGTGTTCCTACAGGATTTGTAAATTTGATTTATTTTTTCTGCTAATGGCATGGCTGTCAGAGAATGCAGTGATTTTTGATTTTTTTTTTCCACCTGCAATAGCATTTTAGCATTTTGGGAATGTCATCAGGCCCAAATATAAAAAGATGATGACTACTTTGCAAAATTAACATATTATTAAAATTCAAGCCTATATGAAGCATTTATGATTCCGTATTAGTACAAAAAGGAAACTAAGCAAAACCCTTATGGTTATTTCTCCAGGTAGGATAGAGTTTTGTGCTAAAGTGACAACAGGAAATGGAGCTCTTAATAGTTGCAAAAGCAACACACATAAACATGCAAGTTTGTTTTTATTTTGACTTGATATCTCCTTGAAGAAATAGTGGAGAAATAGAGCTCAACTCCTGCAATTAATCATAATAGCAAATGCTTATCATAAGATACATTTGTTCTGCATTTTCATTTTTAATTAGATTTTTTCATGTTGTTGGCTCAATATCTAGCAGAAGAGGAGGAAGGAATGTGACATTGGAAATCCTTCCTCCACTCTTTAAAAATCAAAATAAAATTTTTATTTGAATGAAATAGAGTACGGGAATTTTATGGAACTTATGCAATGTAAGGAAATGAAAATTTAATAATCAGTATAGATATGTTTTTAATGAACAGAGGGGACAGCAACTAAAGTGGAAAGAGAGGAAGAAAGCCAGTGAAAAGCAATCCTTGATTATTGGGAACATGACCTGTTGGATATGTCTATAACGTGGTAACGAGTCTCTTGTGCTTTTGAGGCTAATGGTAAGTCTGGTGGCAATTACCGGGGAAAGCTCATCAACCAAACACGTTCCATTAATTTATCCTAGTTATTCTAATTGCTAATACAATTTAGTATTCTTCACGTATCTATACAAATACTTATTATAATGCAATGTGCTGATGGAAAAGGACAGAAATAAGTAGAATAATAATGAGATCTTAATAAAGAAAATTTATATCAGAGTGCTTTGCATTGAAAGTGATAGATTTACTGATTTCATTTGTCTTGGAAAAAATTCTATTTATGCCTTTTCAGCTATTTTTGCTCAAAGTAACCTGAAGGAAATGGGACTCCATTTGCCTATGCAGAGACAAATATTTAGCACATAAAAAAAATAATTGACACCTGCAATGACTTCTTGAAATTCTCATCAAGGAGGAGTGTACAATATTTGGAGTAGATGTTTAAAACAAAACACTACTTTTTTCCAGTTTATTACTATTAGAGAAAACCTCAACTCTTTAGTAAGCAGAGTTTCCCTTCTGCCCGTGGCAGGTTGAACACTGCTTTTTGATTACCAGAACACAAACACAGTAGGACAATGGGCTGAGGGGCTTTGAAAGAGCAGAGCTCCTATGAAGCATTGACAAAAGGCCATTTCTTCCAAAGCCTTAAGATGAAAACAAAAGGTGAATATAGAGACATAGAAAGCATAAAAGCCTCAAAGCTCAGCCTCATTTTTTAAGATTAGGGAATGAGTAAATCACTGGTAGTAGAAAGAGATAAGCCTTTAGTGCTTCCAAAGTGAGCAATGCACTTTTCTCAATTGGTGTAAAATCTAATGTGAAGTGACATGTAATACTTATTTGGCACATAGAAATGGCAAAGTACTGTCTTGGTATTTTTGAGCAAGCTAAAAGCTGGAAAGCATTTTATCCCTGATTAAGCAATATGGAGTTAGTCATGAAGTGCAAATTATTTTAAAGGTTGGTCATATGACTTTTGTGTGGAAGTTGAATTTGAATATCCCAAAAATAAGAGAAATACATTAGAAACACCAGAGAAGTCCTGTCATGGATTCTTGTGCCTCCTGTATCCCCTACTTGTCATCCTTGTGATCCAGAAATCATTTTTGAGGGATTTCTTTCCTAGATCTTGAGCTTTTTTTCAGCCCTGTTCCTCTTTTTTTTTTTGAAGCAAATGAAACCTATCTAAGATGAATTAATTTTGTTGCTGTCTTTAAAGTGTCTCTCAGTCTCTCTGCTGAAAGTGTCTGCAGCATTTTGAAACATGAGTTCTTCATGCAAATATGATACAGATTTGAATTTGTAGCATTTTTTTATTCATAAATCAACAGAGTAGACTTAATATTCTCTTTATAGTACCAAGAGAATGTTTCATTTATGTAAAATACTTCCATTTCAAAACATGCACAATGTTTTAAATGACCTTAGAAGCTTGGAATGGATTCCATAATACATTTCTACATTTCTTACCTTCCAAGTGTAAAAGTTTTTTACTGTTCTCAAAAATGGATGGCAAGATTTGGTATGCTATGAAAAATGATAGTGATGCAGTGTTTCATATATTAATGCTTTTCGTACTTACTTGTCAAATAGGAGAAGAATAATGCATGAATACATGTCTTGAGATTCAGTTTCAGAATATAACTGTTTTCAGAGCAAATTCTGATTTCCTTTCATAAATAGTATTGAATATGGTGAGTATATACAGCTTCTCCAACACAATAATGTTTCGAAATACATTCAATATTTATTCTAATGTTCTGAACTCAATATTCAGTAATCCAAAACTTAAAATACTAGCATGGTTTTGCACTGCTGTCTATTTTGAAAGCTTAGGTTGGTTCTATTTTCCTCATACTTCAAGAGAGAATTGTTCTAAAATAAAATCTTTCTCTGAAAGTCTACTTCCTGTTTTCGTATGCTAAAACTTTCTGCTTCATACTGTGGCCTAAATATACAGGGTTCATGATACTTCAGTTACAATAGTTCAGCAGAATACTGGCATACCTAGAGGTTTTTTTTGTTGTTGTTGTTTTTTGTTTGGGTTTTTTTTGTTGGGGGTTTTTTTTGTTTGTTTGTTGTTTTTTTTTGTTTTTTTGGTTTTTTTGGTGGGACTGCTGGTCACCTTCTGCAGATCACTTCTACTTTGGAGGAACTTGCCTCTGAGGAGATGTGGGCTGGGGACTTGCACCACTGTTAAGGTCCCTGTGGATGGTTGCTCTAAATGCAGAGTATAAGTACCAGGTAATGAGCAACCCAGAGGCAGGTAGTGTGCAGTCCTCTGAACCTCAAATCTCAAAGCCTTAACACAGGCCCAACAATTTAATAGTGTAAAATCAGGCTTGGCAAAACCCTCTCTATTGAGTCTTTTTCATGAGACTTGGAGAGTTATTTAAACAATTTTGTGGAATGGAGCATTTTAGTAAGCACAGTTTCTTCAATTATGTATCTTTTTCCCTGTGTTTTTGTATTGCACTGTGATTTGCTCATTGTTTCCATTGATCATCCTGCCTGACCCCAGATTGTGTGTCTCTCTAACAGTGATAATGCTCTATGTAAATGAAGTAATGGGTGCAATTCTTTGTGCTTGCTGTTACTGAGCTTACTGTACCAATTTAATCTCACAGGGCTACACAGTAATGAATCAGTTGGGCTTTTCTGAATTTTGTAGAAGGTTGAACAAACAGATTTCAAAAATGGCTCTAACAAGCAAGGAGAAAACTCAATATAACAATTTTACAACTATACCCCAGCTGGATAATAATAACAAAAGAACCCAAAACCCCCCAAAAAACCAAAAAAAAACAACTGAAACCCCAAAACCATCACACCCTGAGACCCTCACCTCATTTATTAGGGAAGGCACCCTTAAGGTTTTGCTGTCTCTAACTTCAAAAATAACATTAAAGAGACTGTAAGGAAAGAGAATAAACAAACAGCTCATCTGCACAGAGAAAATGTTTGTGAGTAAGTAATTTAGTTTGTAGTGTGGAATAATAAAAGTGACTGAACGGTAATTAGTTTACTGTATTGTTTGTAATAATGTTATATGATTAACAGAGCATAAATGGAAGAAGATGAGTGAGGGATTTTGCATTAGTGCTGTGGATTGCCTCAGCTTTGATATAAACATGAGAGGATTATCTCTTTATTAACATGTCTGTTGGCAAAAGATGAAATATTTCTGATGTTGCTCTGTATGACATCCAATTTTCCAAATAAGGAAATGAAATAGTCTTTTCTTCCAGGGTCAAAGTTAGCAAAGGAAGAGCAGAAATCTGCTTTCCTGGCCAATGACACCTGGGCCTATGACAAGGGAGGGATACAGCAGATTTTTTCATTTTACGTAGTAGCCAGGCTGCTGCTCAGTCTGAGAGAAAGGTGATTATATTTTCACATCTTAGGGAGAGCCAAGCACTGTGGTAAAATGCCCTAAGTAGATTAAAAAAAAAAAACTTGCTGACAATTAGTCAATGTCACTTACACATTGAATTTGAAAACAAGTATTTGTTTGAAATTTTTTGACGAGGTTTAAAATTGAAATTTAAAACTAAAACTCAGACTTTGATGCTTGCAATATTTGACTCTATTTCCTATTTTTCAGTAGCACATCTTTTTTATTGCTAAAATTTTCTTCAGAAATTTGGCTGCAATCAGAAATCTATTTTTTGCTATAGACAAATCAAATTTAAAAAAAAAGGTGTCCAACTCAAGTGATAACTGCATTTTGCATCTCAAAGCTGAATTTTACTGAATAGCAAGAGAATTGGTAATCTGAAACATTAAAGTGACATTGTAAGCTTCTAGCTAAAGAGCCACCAGACAGGAGAATCACAAAATGATTCAGTCTGGAGGCAAACCTCCTGCTCAAAGTAGGTCAGCTGTGAGGATCACCAGAGGTTTGTCAGTTGGGTTTTTGAAAACCTCCAAGGATGAAGTTTGCACAAACTCTCTGGGCTCCTGCTTCTCTGCTTAATTATTTTGCAGTGACACTTTTAGCCTTCTACCTAGTCAAAATATTTTGTTTCTATTTTTTTGCTGTCTTTCATTTTCCTGTTTTGCACCATGACAGGCTTTATCTTCTTGATATTCCCTTAGTACCGGTCAGTACTGGAGAAGCTACCGTTTGGTCCCTCCCAAACCCCTTGCATTTTTTTCCAACAAGCCCATTTGCCTCAATGTTTTTTCCAAAGGACATGTGTTTTTGTCCACTGACCATTTTTTGTGGCCCCCTGAACTTGCTTGACTTTGATATCATTAATTCATTACTTCTGGAGGGTCCAGAACTGGATGAAGTGCAGTCTGCCTATAGCAGAGTAAAGAAGAATTGTTTCCCTTGAACAACTGGCTGTGCTTTCATTGATACAGCCCAGGATGCTGTCAGCCCTCCTTGCTGCCAGGACACACTGTAGGTGTGTGTTTTGTTGCCCACCAGATCCCTCAAACCCTTTCCTTTCCAGCAGAACTGTGCTCCAGCTGATCTTCTCCCAGTCTGTACTGTTTCCAGGGTAGTCCCTCCCAAGGGAAGGACTGGGCACTTGTCCTGCTTGAATTTCATGAGGTTGGTCCATTTTTCCACCTTGTCCAAGTCTCCTGGAATTTACTTTATTTCTGCATGGCCAAGGTCAGCATTCGTGAAGATTCTCTGCCTCAGTTTATTTCTATGTGCATAAATGTAAGAGCATTAGTTGCATCTTACTGCCTCTGGGCACTGGGAAGCCACCAAGAGTGGGTAAGGTGATAGGAATCACCATTTATAAATGTCACTTGCAGGTTTGCAGTACTTCTCTGTATCAAATACTTCTTAACTTCTTTCCGGTGATGAGTCTTGGTAGAGTGGACGGTAACAATACTCCCTCCCTGATGATTTTCTATCTGCAGATGATGATAGGTTCTGAAGAATAGATGTTCTTTGCATTCACACGAGGTGTTCCTTCCCCAGAAGGGGGTTGGTTCTGTCATTATTCTTAATAGTTGTATGAGATGTCCATGCTTCCCTGCACCTTTTCTCTTCACAAAGAAGAAATGAGGAAAGTCTATTAAGAGTGAATTTCCTATAGGTCAAAAAGTATAACAAATCTTCAAGATACAGGAAACATGTTGAATAACCAAGGGGAAATTTCTCTTTGGGGATTGTCAATACCATATTTTGAGGGGAGACTAATGGACTTGAGACTGTATAAATTAGTAGTCTTGCATAAGGTATGCGAGCATGCTAGTTATTTATAGTTCTAACAATAATTCAATTGTTATGTCTCTTCTATGCATTTAAACTGTGAGATAAGTAAGAGTTCTTCTGCACCAGATGGTCTAAACTACTTGATATATCATGTTAGAAGCAAAAGGCAATCCATGTACTTGCTTTTAACCTCTGATAGAGTAGGTGTTGTCCTTTGGAAGATACCACTAAGCACCTCTTCTTTAATGTTACTGTGATGGTGAATCAGCTCACTGTGAAAGTTCTGTTTGTTTTCTTTGTCCTTTTCATGACTTCTGAACAGGAAGTTATTAGTGAGGTCTTTTTAGAGTCTTAGCAGCAACTTGTAGTTGACTGCTGTCAGAGGTGCTGCAGAGTTCAGTAAGTTTGGTTGGGTTTCTGAAATCCCCTCAGTTTGCACATGAGGTAGGACTAGTACTGGTACACATGCAACATGTAGAACACAGCTCATTTACTGCAATGATGAACTGTGTTGTAATTAATGTAGAATATTTTTCTATAACTCTTTTAGGAGCTATTTGTAAGGGGATTAAAGGGTCAAGGATAGTTTTGTCTATTTTCTAGATGAAAGTATTATGACATTACACAGAACAGTGGTTAGCCATTTAAAAATTCATATCACAGATTAATGTCTTTAATGTCTAAGATGTGAATATTCATTCAGATTTGGATCTCTTGACTCTTCAATGTTATGTCACTAAAACTAATTTTTCTCTGCTAGTTGTATTTTCCTTTAAAACTGAAGGACAGTCTTTTACTGGGCTGTCAAAGCTGCATCATTTTTTGTAGTGTTTGAGAGTGACATCATGTTTCTGTTTTCTCCTTGTATAGAAAGAATTTCCTTTGCAGTGATATGTAGAAGACTACAGATGTTTGGGCTCAAATGTGTTTAATGCAGTCCATGTTCTTGAGATAACTGAGATTTAGTATGAAGAACAATATCCACAGTTAAGAGAATATCCTACCTTCCATTAACAGCTGAGCCCCCCTAATGATTGCTTGCTAGGGTTGTTATGTGAAAGCAAAATTTGCAAAGTCTTGAAACAGGTGCAATATTTCCACCTTCAAAAGCTGGAGGTAGCTGAACTAACAAGAATTGGGCTCAGTATGCTGAAATCTCTCATAAAGATTTAGCTTTTCTATTTAATTGATAATCCAGATCCCCAAAAGGGAGCTTTTTGAATTGTGGGGTGGAGGGAGGAGGGTGTAGAGTGTTTTTGGCACAGTTGCCCTAAATCTGCACTGTCAAGTCTATTGCCCAGCTGCAGTCTAAACCTGGCTTTCGGCTTAAGACGCTCTTTGTCCTTGCAGTCTTTTATGGACTGATTTTGTCTTCCACTCACCTGACTGAATTTCATGCACTGAGACCCAGTTGTTTCAGAGGGAGCTGAAACATATGCTTCTAGTGAAGGTGTTGTAAATTGAGTAGGAAATGAGAATCCCAGATCCAGTTCCATAGTATTTAGTGTCTAAGGAAAAACATCATATCTGGTTAACATTTGAGATGAAACTTTGCATGGGCAGGTGATTTTAAAATAGATTTTGCAGAGATATAAGAGCTAACTCACTGCTGGAGTATAATACAGCCAGAATCTGTTCGATAGACGGGGATGTGTTAATATCTGTTGGGTATGTACTAATGAAGGTGGCTTGGTTTTTTTATCTTTGCTGACTCAGATTATTATGCGCCATGTAATTATATGTTGTTGCCCTCACGAGGGCTTGGTGAATGCTAGATAAACTTGAGAAAGGAGAAAAGTCAAAGTAGGCAGACTCCTTCCAGAGAGGGAAGGTGGCTTCTACTGAGAAACTGATTGGGTGTTAGTCTGAAGCAGGTGCTGGTTTAGGTAAGAAAGATGTAAATTATGACACTGCATGGACATGTATAGCTCCACTGTTTTGTGACTACACAGTGCTGCTGATGCAGCTCCGTGCCTCGCTCAGTGCATCATGTCCTTTGGCTTTTGCTGCCCAGCTACAGTACCTGAGGGTGCTGAGGGGAAGTGCTCAGGCACCTCCATTGACTATTCTAGCTTGTTCACACATGTGCTCAGAGTCTGCTCAGTCCTGTCTGCTGTCTCTACTTTGACTAGATTTACCTCCAGTACAAGGCTGTGACCAAACTTCAGTCCTTTTTCTTATCTATCTTTAATATAATTATTTATTTGTGCAGCTGTTCCTTAGGGACAGAAAAATCTAATAAAGTCCCTAGGAAGTAGTGAGAGAGCTTGTGCCTAAAGGTAAAGCTGGGTGTCTGTGCCCAATTAGCTCGATGCAATACTTGTCTTGTAAAACTCCCAGTAATGATGAGTCCAATTTGAAGGACTCATTTGCTACCAAACGTCTTCAAAGACAGAATTCTGAGAAAATGGGTCTTTCTGTGCCTGTTTAATGATTATTGAACCTACTTTCTCTATCTCTGTTTTGAGGAAGAAACTACTGTGTTTAACTGGAAGGGTTTTGCCCTGTCAAATCCAAGTTGATGGAATGCTGAATTGAATAGGAATACTATTGTAAGTTCCTAAGCAGAAATATTTTCATGACTGCTCCAAGTTGCATGACCTGTTCCATGCTTCTGTTTTTTTTCAAACTGAACTAACATCTTAAAATTCTGGCTTGTTATATTCCTTGAATATGGCTACAGACCAGGTTCCTGAAAGTCATTCCTCATTCATCAGGACTATGTGAAGAACAACCATTTGCATGTGTCAAGTTACTAATTTACATTTGTTATACTATGTATAACGTAACTCTTCTAGGTAACATAATTTTGGGAGTTTGATTTTTTTTTTTATATAAGGGGGGGGGTTTATTTCTTTTTAGCACTGCATAATGGAAAGCAGAAACAAAAACTTTTTATAAATTCTGTTACATGCCCGTGAAGAGTGTATTTGATTATATTTGTATGACAATTTAGAACCAATTTTAATATTTTTTTCTTAATGAAATATTTTTGAGAAAATGTCTAAAACATCAAATAGAAACAGCTTACCAGTTCTGTGTGTCTACTGCAAGTTCTCTGCTTTTCAGACAATACACCTCATTATAGGTACAATTAAATTTTAGTGCAAACTCTTATAGGTAAAGTCTCACTGTCATTTTGTATAATTTATATCATCAGACCCTTCTGGGTTTTTTTGTTTTTTTGTTTTGTTTTGCTTGGGGTTTTTTTTAAGTATGTACAGAATGCTTCATTTACTGCTCCCATGATCCCTTGTGATGGATCTTTACAGACATTTGAAAAAACTTATGCTCTTGATTATAAGAACTTACTACTTCAAATTTTATTTTGCTATACATCATAAGCTTTGAAATGAATTGCCAATTTAGTTACAGTTCTGAAGAAGAGTATTTGGGAATTGTCAGCTCGTGATGATATAACATGAAAAGACAATCTATTTGATCATGTAAGAATGCTAGATAGCTTTGGTTGCATATTCTAAAGATATGTATTGCTAGAGGTATGCTTTCAGGATAAAGGGTTCTAAGATATTATAATATCAGGGGGAAATGCAATTCTATTTTGTTAGCCTCCAAATTTCATGGGTGAAATGTTAATTGTCAAGTCACTGGTCAATGTAGAACAAGTGACAACTGTGTCTCTACTGCAGAAGTGTGAGGTTTGTCCCTTCCTGTGCACCTTAGAACTAAATGTAGATGTGCTGTTTTACCACTCCTTCTTTTGCTTTTTCGTGCAAGCTGGTCATGCTGGGGGTTTGGAGCCAGAAGTTCTCTTCTCTGGGTGCTTAGGAAGCAGAGATTGCAGAGACACCTGCCCTAGAGCTCAGATACAGGCTAGACTGTCTGAAAAAGTATTTTCATGTCTGGTCTTAATTATCCTTTCTTTGCTTTGATCAAGATGGGACTCATTAACTGACTCACTTATTAGGACGTATTTGGGGATAAAAAAGGACACTGTTCTATATTTCATACTTCAATGACAATCTAAACCACATTTTGTTTCAGCTTTCAGCTGCTACCCTAGTCTGAAGTAGAGCAGTCTTGAGGTTGTTTTAGTTTGATCTACAACCAGAGTATTGCTTCCCACTCTCTCACAAATGCTGCCTAATATAAAGCTGTAGTCTTAATTAAAATGTGTGTGTCTGTAGTGGACAATGGAAAAGGAGAGATCCTCACACTATTCTTTCAACTTCAATATATGTCATGATAGTGAAGTGCATTGGGTTTGTCTGTAGAAATGCTGTAAGGAAATGAAAGGAAGATATATTCTCCCAAGTATTTCTATCCTGATAATAAAAAATGGGGAATATAATACTTTGTTGGAAATGGTATAGAATAATGTTGTATGACTATATGAATGTAAACAATCCTTCTTTTCTCTACCCTTTTTCTTGTTCATTTTGATATCAAGGTATCTGTAGCCCTTCAGGCTTCCAGCAAACCAGTGCCCAGCCTATGCTGTTGCTTGGGCTTGACTACTTAGTCCTAAACATCATATTTTTGTGGTGTTCTTGTGCATTTATCCCTGTGGTGAGATCAGCATCACATCATCCCATTAAGTTCTGATGTACATACTCTCTTACTTTGCATGTATTTGCTGTCTTCCTCTAGTAGATGTTAATCTGGAGCATTTGACTTTTTCATGGGGAAGAACTTTGGAGAGTGGTTAGAATGGAGACATGTCTTTCCTCTTTCCTGTCTCAAGCATAGTGTTAGGAAGGAAAAAAAAAAAAAAAAAGACTTGTGATAGTTTGTATTTTGATAACTAAGTTAGCACATCTCTGATTTGACACAAGTACTGGTTCATGGCACTGGATTGTCTGTAGTTTTTTGGATGGAATTTGTGCAACTATGTAGACATTGCTTTGTCAGTAAGCAGGTGGCTTCAGTGACAACTTCATTTGTGGATATGCAATCAGGCCTGAAGGAATGTGGGAAAGCCACAAGAGAAGATTTCTTGTCATCTGTCAAGGCTTGTCAAATAAAATTAGCAAGTGGAAAGAAATATGAAATTATATATTTAACCAAGAGATTGAAATACAAAAAATACAGAAGTATGTATTGATATATATAGATGCAAAAATACATAGATGGATATATTTCTGCAAAACACTGAAGGAAAGAAGATGTGAAGAGAAGCTTTCAACTGGCTTACAAAGCCATCTGCCAAAATGGAAGTCTTTGAGGCCTGACATTTTTCAAGATTGATTGGTGCCAAATGATCATTGTCCTTCATAGATTCAGAAGGAAAGAAAGGCTGATTGTTTCAAATTAGACAAATTAGGGTGATAAAACCTTTAATTATGCTAATATTAAAGTGGAATGTGCTCCACAGGCTTCTGTCAGGGAAGAGTAAGGCAAGTAGTCCAGGTTATTGCTGTTACCTTCTTTTTAATATCTAGGAGGTAGGACGTCAATGAGAATCTAAATTAGGAAGAGTGGTAAAGAAGGAAGGGAAAATATGATAAAAAAAGGACTTTTCCTAGGAGTACTGAGGTGCCCTTGAGCTGAATACAAGATAGTGTCTTAAACCTGAACCATTGAAAAGGTAGGGAAACAGAATGGAAGTTTCATATTTTTGAAGGTTTTTAAATAAAAAATAATTTTCATGGAATGACTTAATGCATCTGAATAAAATATTGAAGTTTAGCATATAACCCTAGCCCAGACAGTGTGACACTTTTGACTATCCTCTGGAATTTCTATCATGCTGTAGAGAATTGAGTGAATGCTGCCAAATATTGGTAGATAATTTGAGAGCATTACTCTCACAACACCCATATTAACATGCCATATGCCAGGAGCTAATATGTTTAAGCTTATAAAATTGCCGTAGAGGATGAGATAAAATGCAGTAAGAAGTGTTACCAACTGCATTATTGCCTAGGCTACATTAATCTTAGAAATCAATATTTCATTCACTGTAATTCCATATGATGCAATTAAAAGTAACAAGAAGAAGAAAGTATTTCTATATCTAGGATGATTCTGGATGAGATTGTTGGTACAGGACACCTGTACTGCAGTTTGGAACTGACAGTGCACTTTAAATGGAAAAGCTGTGGGAACAGATGCTCACACATTAAGCTCTCAGCTTTACGTACAGCTGAAGTTTACTTTCAGGTTTGAGAAGTTTACTTTCAGGCCTGTAGGGTATCTCAATGGGATATGTGACAAGTGGTCACCTTGCAGGAAGCAAGACAAAATTTACATTTTACTTCTATTAATTCCAGGTGATTTTTTTTCCTTTTTTTTTTAAATTTCCTTTGAATGTGAAATGGAAGCTGATGTAATGATCATAGAGGATACCAGGTTGACAGCTCTGAAAACAGAATGGTTTTGTTTATCAAGCATCTTAATGTTCCTCATTTGCACACTGAAGAGGATTCCATCTGTGAGAAGGAATTTTCATCCATAGGGTTTCTTTCCTTCTCTAGGATTTCTATGACTAACCAGGAATGCACACTGGATATGTTTTTCTGATCTCCTTTGCTTATTGGAATTAAAAAAGAGTGAATTTAAAGCTAATCTCATGAATACTTCTGTGCATGTATGGAGTGTATTCATCTGAGTTAGTTTAGGTTTGAAATATTGTTTTCAGTGTCAGTTGAAATTTTGTACATTGATCTTTGAGTTGTTCTAGATTAGTCTGATGGGTTTCACACTCATTTAGGAGTGAAATATGTCACTTTACTGGTAGCTTAAGAAATCATACTTTTTCTTGAATAGCCAGGGCAAAAAAAGAGGTCAGTGATGTCCACACAGAGTAAGTAGTATTTGATGAGATATCTAAATATTTTCCTTACTCTGAGTGTTTGGAAGTAAGAAATATAGGAATACTGAATATGAGAATGAACTAATATAAAATCACTTGAATTGCCAGCGCGTAAGACAATTAAAGTTGGACTGCTAGTAAATAAAAATTTTCTGAAGGAATTCATAACAATTCTGTAATGGTAAATCCTACTACACTGTGAGGACAAGTCTTTCCTCTAAAATCCTATCAATGTAGGTAGAAGGATTGCAAAATAGCTGCCAGAAGAGCTGTGTGTCAGGATTTTGATCCATATATTTTGATCTCCAAAGGACATTATAGATTGCTTCAAGCAGGTGGCCGTGGATTCTGTGTTCCATACTTAACCTCTTAGGACATTTTACACATGTGTCTGTATGAGTGGTTGACTGCACCTGCATGCAGCATGCCAGACCCCACCCAGGTCCCATTTCCCCTAGGGAGAACTGGATAAACAGTGTCCTGAATTGCAGCTTAACCCTGGAAAATTAAACAAAGGTGGTGAAAATTGTATTTTGCATCTTTCCGGAATGAAGGCTTTGAAAAAATGGTCTTGCCAAAATTTTGCTTGTAGCTAAAGCAATCCCATCTTTCTTTCAGAACATGCTCAGTGTGGATTTGTACTAAGTAATTAATAAAAACTCTTCACCCTCTTATTTTGCCAATATGGAGCTGTATGTTTGTGTTATCTGTCTTGTTGCCTCTAGTTTTGTCCAAACTTAGAGCAATTAATAATGAGGGGGGAGATTTCAACCTCGTGTACACTTGTAGCCTAGTGTTTTCTTTAAGCTGATATACTGCCCTCGGGAAAAGGAATGTGAAATAACAGGGAAAGTCTCAAGCAAAAGAAATATCTTTCACTGAAGGGGGAAAAAACCCTACAACAAATCAAAAATGTGAGAGACTGCTTCTGAAACTAAAGCTGCTCAAATGTTGTTTGAAAAACCAGTATCTGTATATGTTTGGAACATCTTTACAAATTAAGGTATATTTAAAATTACAAATATTAAGTGCCCCTGGGATGAGGCAGAGTTCAGGAACAGTGGTGGAAAGTAAAACCAGCCACAATTTCTTGGCCTTTTTTTCCTCACTGAAATAGTGTGCACTGCTTCAAACTGTTGCTGCACCCAATTAATGTGTTTTGTAAAACATTCTGACATACTCTGAAAATCTGGAAGTTGGAAGGGTTATATGTATCTCATATTAAAACACTTTGCAGATGTTACTGGCAAAATTAAATATTCTTTCCAATTTCTGAAATGTGTTTGTAGATGCTTTAATTAGATCATATTTTTCCATGAGTATTTAATTTCCTTTAAGGCTTCTGTTCTACATAGTTAGATATATTCTGTAGGCCATTAAAATATCTAGCAGTTATGATAGATTATGAGCTTCTATTCTTAGAATGACTAGAGTAAATGTACTCTTTGCCATCTTCTCTTAACCTGAATGATGGCAAGTACTTATTTTTGTTCTGGGGTCATTCTCATCTGTTCCATTGCCACCATTACCACCCTGCCTCCATCGTATATATGTAATCAAATAGATAAATAACAAGTGTATAAAAAGGCATTAACAAAAACTTTATCCCTAACAGACACACAACTAATCCTGCAGCTCAATTTAAGTTTCCTTCAGTGAGGTCTGTCAGGCTTCTTCAGCTTCTATTTCCCCCTTAGTTTGTGAAAAAACAAACACCAAACCCCCAAATCCCAGAACAAACAACAAAATTTCAGAACAAACAGAGGAGTTAAACTACTGTGGTGTTGCAACCAGTCTCATCCCAGGGTTGTAAGTCCACTTAATTGAAGTTACATGAGTAACTGAAGTTTTCTGTGCTGTGGTTTTATGCCACAAAGGACTAAGGCATGTCCCAGGTATTTCATCTGGCTCCAGCTCGAGATGTATTCCGTGGCATCTTCTTTGTGTAAGGCTGAGATCAGGGTAGTCTAACCTCCTGTGGGCATTTCGCTCTGGGCAAAATTTTCCCTCTGCTGGCAACTAACTGGTCTCTGGGAAGCAAGATTATAGAGTTTACACTGGAGCATGTCTGCAGTGCAGCATTGCTATGATCAAGAATCTTACAGAGATCCAAAATAAATACAGACAAATGGTCTTTTAGTCAGCATTAATATTTTTCTTGTGTTGTCCATCCTTTTTTTTTTTTTTCTAATGTTGATTGTTTTATCTTTGATTCTGAACAGCATTTAGAAAGTGTGCAGTTAATACACAGCAGTTCATGTGTGTTTTCTTAATATTGTATGTGGTGTTAACGGTATTCTTTAAGACCTTTCTCACCTTCACTGGATGGCACCTAAAAGTCAGTGCTACTTTTGTTCTGTAAGGCCCATAAAATACTCAGGGGCACAAACCTATTTGTTATTACATTCTGTACCTGCATTTAAAATGTGTAGAATTTTGTTTCTTTCCTTTCATGAGCATTTTGCCTGCTTTTGAGCTCATCCCTGAAATTAGATCTGTATGAATCGACAATGACCAAAAGTAGAGTTTGGTGTTTCTACAAAAAATAAATAGTGTGAAAAGGGACCTAGTGCCCAGATTACAAGTTTTCCACTATGGATGAAATTTCTTGAGGATGAATAGGAACTGTGTCATTTTAGCACAAGATTCTAGTAAGTATTGCATAGAAATTAAAGCACTGTGTTATTTTTGTTAAGATTGTAATTTCCTCAGACAAAGTACCATAAAGTAGAGTTCATATGATAATTCCGTCCAACTGTTTGGGTTTTTTCAGTAGTCATTAAAATTAACACACTTCTAGAGTTCATTTAAACTTAACGTGAGAAGTATTTATGGATTTTTTTTTTTTAATTAAAAGGTTTATTAGTTACTGTGTCTTACAACATTTATTTTCTACTTTTGTTTTTATTTTTCTAGAATTCAAGTATGTAGTAGAGGGACTCCTTTTTATGTTGAGGGATTTTTTTTCTTCTACTGAAGGGTTACTACAAAAAAAACCTTCTAAGAGCATTTCTAAGATCTATTGTAGACTCACATTGATAACTGAAATTTATTTTTAAAGATGCAATTTTCTTTAATTGGAATGGGCAGAATGACATGTTATGGTGCCTATGAACACCACCACGCATTTATTTCCACTTAAGACTCTTTGCTTGCCTTCTTTTAATAGGTCCTGCTGAAGTTTCTCCTCTGCTTTGGCAAGACTTGGATGCCTGTCCGCTGTTCTCTTTACTAGGTCAATGATGATGATGTTGACAGAGATCAGTATCTGGGAGGTGATGCTGCCTTGCCCTCACCCTGTATAGCGATGGCTAAGCCCTATTATTTGCTTTGGTTCCCCTGCTTAGCATTCAGTCCAGAAATTAATGTTTCTTTCCTAAAATACTGGGACTTCAGTTTTTTCATAACCTAAAGAAACTTTTGAAAATACAGCTGTACTATAGTCATGGAATCCCCTTCATTCATATGTTGTTGAACATTGCTATATAGTTCTTAGGAATGGCAGGATTTTGTCTCACAGAAACAATCCTGCACTTCCTTAATAAGCTGTATTTATTACTTTGCTCAGTTAGCACCTATGGCAACAGGATATCATCTTACCAGAGATGAAATTCAAACTTGCCAGTCTACCTGAATCCCTTCTAGAACTTTTTTTGTTGTAAGAGGCAGTTTCTTGTGAAAAGACCAGTCTTCTAGCATGGTGACTGTGATAAAAGTTTTTATAACAAGGGGAAAAGCACCCAAAATAGTATTATGTCACAAAAGCAGTAGATCCTAATTATTTTGAAAGGAGCAGGCAGCTGCATATTTCCTGTTTTCTCTGATTTCAATGATGGTGAATTCAAAGAAGCTTCATGAGCATACACTGGATTCGATGGTTCCTTGAGCTGATTTAAACTCATCATTTCTGCTTGCCTTTTTCTTTTTTTTTTTTTTTTTTTGGTGTTATGCAGAGCAGTTGGCACAAAAGAGGATAATGTAGGAGTCCAACGTGTATGTCAATCCTTTTTGAAATTCCTCCAAAAAGAACTTAAGAGAAATTCCTCACTAGAATGCAGAAATTCAAAATGATCTATATTTGACTGTATATCATTTTACTGCTTTTGAGCTTGTGTCAAGTTTTGTTCCCCTTCTTCATATTTTTTTTCCCACATAATTTCAGAAAAGTACAGGATTTTTCATACTTATTTCTCCCTTGGGAACTAAAAAAAGCCCACAAACCCTCAGCAACTCTCCTTAAAGAACTGCAGTTGTTGTGTCTGTACATGAGGCACAGGAAGCTTAGTTAGGATTACATTCTTTTCCAGTCTATTCACTTTTGAGTTCTCTCCCTTGGGAAGCTTAGCCTCAGGCTTTTATGACACTGATATAGTGCTAGGTGACATAAAGGGAATTTTTCCCCCCTAACACTAATCCAGCTGTTAGAATACAGAAGCCTGTGCTGGTGTTTGCAGCACTGCCTCATCCCTTAGTGTTTCTGGGGTTCGCTTATGCACTGGAAACTTCCATGTGTAGGAGCATTTGTCTGTACAAAACCTCTGGAATTGGACCTGCTTAACAGTTTGGACAGCCAACAGCCTTGCTCCAGGTGATGTGGCTCAATCTGTTAGAATAAAATGCATCTTCCATCATTATCCTCTTAGTAATTCTCTGTTGGAGGAATGTTTTAACCTATTAAATGGTAATTTATGTTTTTATCCTTCCATCATACAATTACATAAACAATAAAATCTGTCAAAATATCCGGAATTTAGCCAAACTTGATCAACAGTATCCTTGTATTGAAAAGGAAGGAATAGAGAATACATTATTTTAAAATATATAGGCCATAGTAAGTTTATATATATATATATAAAAGTAATTTTTCTTAGCTTTTAGAAACAGTATTTAATTATTTTTATGTGTATATTGGCAGTAGACCTGTGTTTACAAGTAGACGTTTCTAAGTATGAGGGATACTTATATATTACTCCTGAGACAGGACCATTCCTGTGTATGTGACCAGACTGTTCAGTGGCCATCCTGTTCAAGTGCACTGTCTTGGGCATTCAGCTAAATTGCTGTCACTACCATCAGTGCAGTTTAGGAACAACTGGAAAAAAAAAATGATTTACATACTTGAGTGTTGCAGTGGTACTAGTGAAATTAAAAGCACAATCCCTGGGATGCTTTGATATTCAAAAAGAGCACTCAGTATTGAGTGCATAATTAAGTTCTACACTTCTATCAGTGCTCTGGATTTTAGTGTGCTTGGGCAAGTTCTCACCTGCTGATGTCAGAAGTGTATCCAAACAAAAAGATTTTCTTGAACTGAGACAGTGCCTGATCCTGAGTCTCTTAACAAAAAGGCAGACATGCAAGTTCTCCTTTCATGATACATGGTGGTGTAAAAGGAAGGAAGTAATACTTGTATATTCCACTATCAAACCTTAAGGCATTTTCTCAGGAGTGGTTACTCAACCTTTAAGTGTTGATCCAGTTGATCTCAACTGGTGAGCCTTCATAACCGCGAAAAATTACTTACATGCCTCGTAAATATTATTTTCTTTCAGATCTTATAGTTAACTGCAAAAATTCTGAGCTCTTCCCCAAAGATAATCTCAAAAAGGTTCTTTGGTTCAAGTCCTGGTTGAAGTCAAGGCAAGTTTTATTTGTCTGTATAGTGGAGATGACTTGCAGGTTAAACATTTATTTTAATTTTAGCTAGGCTTGACATTTCTGCTATATTGCACATAAGCACACTCAACTTGAAAAGGAGCAATACTGGGGCAACACACTGAATCCTCTACTTTTCTCCTATATAACATACAAATCTGGTCCTCCCTGGTAATGCCAGTCTGTGGTCACTATTCTACTTCAGAACTTTCTTTACAAATTTCAGAAGCCTTTCAATTCAGAGTTTGGTTTTGGTTGTTTTTTGCCTTTTTCTTTTCATGGCAGATGCAGGAAAGAAAGGCCCACTATGACTTAGAAACTGTTTTGCCTCCCTTCTAAAAGCTCACAGAGCCATTAATCATGACATTTGAACACAGAATTAGGAGGCAACCATCTCAGTCAGTATTAGCCTCAGTGAAAGTCATGGAGTTTCCTTTTTATAAATCGAAATTTCAGTATTGACGTAGGTAAGCGAAATAAGAACTTCCAGAGCAGTAGTAGGACAAGGATGAGCTCTTATTTTTTACCTCCTCCCATCTCCAAGGAATTCTGTAAATCTCAGAAAACCCTAAGGATTTGGGGGTCAGATTATTTTTCCTGAAACAAGGACTTTAAAATCGCTTGGACTGATTATGTGATAGCAATTTACATCAATCTGCTCCTACATATTTGCTTTATAACTATTTCTTTGATATTTAATTTTATGCAAGTGTAAAATGGTGAGCAATTCAGACTGGAAAAGCACGTATGATTTTTGAAATAGTACTTCTTGGGCAAGTTGCTTGGGAGTTTTTCCTGATGTGACTAATATTTGTGTCTGGTTTTTAAATTGTATTTTTAAATAATTAAAACTAAGCAGTTATTTTAGTGGCTCAGAAAAAAGTGTTCCTGCAGATGGCCACTCAGGTATTGCTGCTGAAATGGTGAATCTGATGGTACTGTCAACAAAGCAGTTGTCAGTACCAGAACAAAATAATGCCTCCTTCCAATAGCATGCTCTGTGTGTGCAGTGTTAACTGGCAATGTTAAAACAAATTTGTCAACATGTTATAATATCATTTAACCTGAAGATAACATGCTAGCAGCATCTTTTGTCCTGAGTGAGCTGCATCAAGAGGTGATGAAATCAAATTTATATTCTACTGAGTACACAAAGGGCAATTCAGTGTGTATAATGCTGAGTCTTAGTGAACATCTGTGATATCAGTTAAAATTTCAACAGTATTTTTATTTAAAAATACCGGCTGAGCTGGAAATGCCCAAGGCTTCCTAATTCTTTGATTACAGAATTTTCTCTCATTTGTTTACCATGCTTTTTAGTTCTTCCTCATGTTTCTCAAAGTAAAAGGTATGTAAGTACCTAAGCAGAGTAATAACTTCTTTTCTTGCATTTGAAGTGACTATGGCTAATTCAGTCCATTCAGTTATATCCTGAAACTTAAATGCCTTTTTTTAAGGTCTGTAGAAAGCAATTATAAAGCTGGTAACTTTGAACTATTGAACCGCATGCCTCAGTGCTGCTGGCAATGCTAAAAATGGGAATATTAGATTAAATTTTTTCAAGCAGAAAGTTCTAATAACTCAAGTAATAATATTCATTAACTTCTATTTACACCATTTAAATCTGAATCCACACTGTGTTTGTTTTCTTTTTTTTTCTTTTTTCTTTTTTTTTTTTTCTTTTTCAGAAAACCATTAAAGTCTTAGCTAAGTGCATATTTCACAGTATATGCTAATTCTGATCCAGTATAAATATGGTTGAATTATCAAAGGTGTCCCACTACTGCACGGCTTGGTTTTAATTGGAATGGGTGGGGCATTCAGCGCCACAGTAACTCATTGCTGGGGTGGGATGACACTGACAATGTAGCACCGAAACAGCGCAAAGCTAACACAGGTCTGCGGGCGCTGAGTCGAGCCCACAGAGGTGACGGTGGGATGAGGCATCCAGTCCTCACTTGTGCCGCTTGAAGCTGTGCAGGAGGTGATCACTGGTCTTTCAGTGACCTGGAGATGCTTTCCCTACCTCCCTAATAAGTCTGACAAGCAAAAGTCAAGTTGCTCAGGCAGTGCTATGAGGACAAAGGGAGTTTATATGATGGGAGATAAAATCAGTGGAAGAGGCCATTGAAAATGACAGTTGGAGATTTATTTTAGTAAATTCTAAATTTCTCCAGTTGTTTGGGTCTGTGACCAATCTTGTTTCTGTTCAGTGCAAAATGCTCAGATCTGTCCTGCAATGAGTTAAAACCTTCCTGACTGCCAAGGCTTTGGGCATGGTGCCTGGCAGGAAACTCTTTCTGCTCAGGAACTGATAACAGTGCAGGATTTGCAAAAGAGAAGACAAAAGACTTAAATGCTGCTTTCTTGGCATCCTTTAAGAGAAAACAGCAGGGGAAGAAGAGCAGCACTGCAGATGTGAGCAGAGATAAGAGTATCCAGGTTCAACCTGCAGCTTCTTTATTAACACAGGAGTGCAGAAGCTGATATGTATATATTGTATAGCTGCATGAAAAGAGTGAGTACTGTGGTACTGAGATGTGATCTTATTAATTTTCCTCTCTTAATAGGTTTGTTAGCACATGGCTGGTGCTTTCGCTTGGCTACTTAGCACCGGTATTGTCATAGCTTAGGTTGTTCACAGTAATGGAGATTCATGTGGGATAAAGTAAATGAAGCTGCGCTTTTTTGCCATTATCATTATTAAAAAGGCTTCTCACTGATCTTGCTATCAGTGCCACAGATCAGCACAAACCTAAAAAGTGATCAAAGAGCAATGTCCTGGAGAATGTGCCTGACCAAAGTACTGTTCTATTAACTGCTAATAAAAAATAAATGTTTGCAATTGTTGTTAGCATAATACCATTACTAAGCAGGAGTCTTAACTTACTGTGACTGCCCCTCACCCCACCCCCAACTTTTTGAATTTGTTTCTGTTCTGGCTTTCCTGAAAATAGCTGCTGTAATTACAGCTACAGCCATTTCACTTGGTGGCTGCACTTGTTCTGGTTCTGACAGTCTCAGATTTCTTACGTGCAAGTAGGTGGCTTGAAGGATTCCTTCAGATTGCAGATGATATCATTGTCTTGATTTTATGCATCACAGGCTGTATTTTCATCAGGCATGACTGCACTTACAGGTGCAATTCTCTGATTTAGGCAGTGCCATTTAAAAAGCAAAAAGCATGTGGCTAGAGCCCAGTTAGTTTTTCTACTATATGCTGGATCACTCTGCCTCTGGACTACAATGCCTCCCATGACGTGAAAGGCTTCATAGTTCTGCTGCTTATTTTCATATTTTTATTCATCCATTAGATGTTGTGGTAAAAGTTGGTGTGCTTCCATTTCATAGTGTACAACATTTTGGTGTCATGTAAATCTGCTGATTCTGAGCAACTGATGAATTGGTGTTCCTTTGTACCTCCCACTCTAGCTCCAATATGGTACCATGTGGCATGTTACATTTCTATGCATTTGAGCACTCTTGATCACTTGTCTAATTAACACGTGCTCATCAAAAGCTTGTAAATACTTTGGATTTTGTCTGATTCCTGATCAGTTCTTATTTTTCATGATTCTTGCTTTGGGTTCAGCCCCATTAAGATTGCATCCTTCAATATGTCATTTCCATCTGTAAAAGGAGTCTTTTCCTGTCAAACATGCCTAGGTTACACATCCATTAATGGCCTCAGGGAGTCCCTGATTTCCTCTATAGACTTCCCCCTCTCCTCCCCCCATGAACAGGTATTTTGCTTTGGGGAAAAAAACACCTTTCAAACAGCTCTCCAGATGTCTGTGATTTTTGCTCAGTGCATACTGGAAAATAAGGATCTGTCTGCCTGCAGCCTCCTCACTTGCATCTGCACTGTCAGTGACCAGATTTCTTATTTCAAGTATAGCAGATTTCTTGAGTTGTTACTCAACTATCAGTGGATTTTGTCTGACCAATTGCTTTTATTCTTTAGCATCATGTATCATAAACTAGACTGCTAGCAGTAGCAGAAATGGATACAAATGAGGAGAAATCTCAGACCTTGGAATTCAAGCCCAAGATTTCTCTAAGTAGCTTTGTTAAGGAGGAGCAATCATTTATTTTTATACCTGCCCTTCAGATGCTGCATCTTGCTGTGCATAGCCCTGTGATAGGCACAGATAACAGGTAAGATTCTTGCAGCTTAAGGATAGCCTGTATCAAACCTTAATTTTGTTTGAAAATGTGAATAGCAAGGTTGTGTGATGATGTGACAGCAAAAGTGATGTCTGTAAGTTGTCATGGAAGATATATGAGAAGTGAATATGAGACATTGTAGGAGAAATCCTGTGAAAACAAAGGAGGTAGGGAGGATATGCTGAGTAAAAAGCTAAAAGTTATTAATGAAGCAGGTGAAAAGATCCTAGATTGAAAGAGAAGGGAAACTTAATATTAATCCCACTTGTTTTATGAAATTTGGTTGGATTTCCCAAATCCTAATGGGATAATGATGGGGAACGAGTGATTGAACGGAGGGAAGACATGAGATTTTGGCTGCACAGTAGTTATTTTTAGGGTTAATATATTCTAAAACTAGCAGTGGCACAACAGAAAACAGTAGTTGAGTAATAAGAGGAAACTTTGACCTAGAATCCCACAGAAGTAGCTTTTTGGCTTCAAATATATTGGAGAAAAATAAATGGCCATGGCTTGGTGTCTTCTGTGGAAATGGAGCTGGTGGCTCAATTTGACAGAATTGCTGATATAAGGAAAAACAAATATACTGGCTGCAACTTGCTGTCTTACTAAAATTCTCAGAAGATAAAATAAAGGATTTAAATATGTGAATCTTCATATACACAGGCATTTTCTCTAGTTTCTGCAGGATTGCTCACTTGACACATCCTTGAAGTTGATAGGTTGCTCTTGTGGAATAAGGGCATGCAGAAAAGCATCCAGGAAAACCTCAGAGAACAGAGAGAAAACAAATCCTGCAACCTGAGCAAGTCTGAAAAGGGAATTGGCACATACAGTAGTACAGCCATTGCCCAGGTGTTCCATCTTATGGCTTGAACATTTGATTTCCAGTGCTGTCTGTTAGATGTCTCCTTTTCAAGAGGAGCATATTCATTTTCAAACAATGCTAATACCATATCATCTGTGAAACAAACAGAGTTTAACAGGGGAAGACAGGAAAAAAAAAAGTCACATGTAGAAATTAGGGAATGGAAGCTCAGAAAGCAAGTCAAAATGTTGTTTAGGAGCTGGATAAAGAAGAACATTCAAAAATAATGTTTCTAATAAAACAACTTTTTTTTCCTAGATTTACCAAAATGATAAACTGTTATTTTGGCTTGTGAGTTTGGAGCTATAACACAAAGCCAATTTAAATGTTATGCAAGTGGACAATAGCTAAAATTCTGTGTTTAGTCTTATTAAGCAATATGTTGTAATTCCATAAGCTTCCATCCAATTTAGTTCAAATTTAAATCCCTCTGCATAACGTCTTCTACATTGTGTGTTTTCATTGTGACCAGCAAGTTTCCACTCCTTTGGTTTTTTGTTTTTTTTTTTCTATTCCACTATTGAGTATTGTGATACATATGACGAGATTTGAACTAGTTTTTCCTGGAAAATCTTGAAATGAATGGTGGACCTACAATAGCTCCTTTGTTTCTTTCTACCATTACTCTTTATAATTAATCCCCTAGATACTCTTGCAAATGTGAGCCACAAATACCTAAGGATGTTTCATACATCCATAAAAATATCATCCTCACTGGCTGTGGAACCATAGTTTTACAGCAAGGAAGGAAAAATCAGTCTTCGAGACCAATAATACTTATAGATATATTGATAGCTCTGCAACAGATTTGATTCCATATACTGGTGAGCTGCTAAGTTTGCTCCCACAAATGTTCAGTTTTAGGGGTCTTGGTTTTGTTTTTTCTTGCTTGTTTTTTTTTTTTTTTTAATTTGTTTTCATGGAGGGGTGTGGGTTTTTTTAGCTTTTGTTTTTTGTTTGTTTTTTTTTTTTTTTACTGAATTTTGGGGTTTATTTTAATTCTTAAATCCTTGAAGTCAGTTCAATGCCAAGGTGGTTCAGCTTTTTTTCATTTCTACTATCAAGAGCTGCTGGGAGTATAAAATAGGATGCAATAATTATTCTACCTTGAAACTTTGCTAATAAGTATTCATAACCAAATGCTCCCAGGCTTTGGTCACATCTCATTAAAGCTGTGGTTGCACAATAGAGTTGCACAATACTTCAGGAAGTGTCAAGGATGTCACTTAGCCAAATATTCTTGTAACAGCTCTTCACTGTTGTCACTCTCCATCATTGCAAAAGGGCTTTGCTTTTCCCTAGCGAGGAAATGGAAGGGAATCTCAGCAATGTAATTCCATAATATATTGTGGGTTTGCCTAAATACCATAGAGTTACTGATAAATTGTTTCAGGGAGCAAAACACTTCTAGTTCCCAACAGCAACAAACTTTCCATTTTGAAAAAGTTGGAATGGTTGTTGGTTGTGAAACTTACAGCTGCATAAGATGCTTCTATTGAAAGTGGATTTTTTTTTTTATAACCCTAAACGTGGTTTTCACTGCTTTATCTTTGTACTGTTTATAATTTGAATAGTGATGTTCAGAAAAAGGATTATCTGTGGGTAATCTAATTAGGAGAGAGTAGTAACAAGAAGTTTTATGTGCTTTCGATCAACGAACTTTTCTTTTTTGATGAAGGCTGTTCAGGAAAGCTAGTGGCTTAAAATATATCTCTTAGAGTGATGTGTTAGACTTCTACACATGCCTAAATATTGGGCTGCATTTGTTTTTCACTGTGCCGTTTGAGTGACCTAAAGGCTAAGAGAATATCTATGTCAAAATATGTTTAAAATGCATTAAACATGATCTTAAGGGTTTGCCAGGCTACAATATAGTAGTAAGTAGGGTGTGTGGTGCTGTGGTTCATTGAGCCCTAATTGTTTCAAACTGTTATTGATCAGACAAAATAAGACTCTGCTCTGGTTCTGTTAATAAATATTGGAGACTATGGGTTCAGTTGTTAAACAAGCTTTTTAAATGGTTCTTGTCAAGTTGAGATAGCCAATTAAGAAAATTGAATCATTTCCAGGCATGATGGCAAAAGAAAGAAGCATCTTGGAGAGCTGGGATGGGAGCGGGATGACAGTGAGAATCTAGCCTTTCTGAGGAATGTACCAGCATAGCTCCATTGCCTTCAGCGATACTGAACTCATTTTTAGTTGGTTACAGATAGAGATTTGTCAGCACTTGTTTAAATAATTCAGT
>JAWWEV010000172.1:30188025-30228901 GCA_035583235.1 Hafferia zeledoni
AGAGAGAGGAGAAAAAAAAAATTATAGTAGGCGTGCAATGTGGGTGGTTTATAACACATAACTCTACATAGGAGGTGCAATTTTGTCTGGTCTTCCTCTGAATCAATTATTTTTAATAGTTTAATTTAAAGACTATAATTCTCATAGTTGGTCTTGTCAACAATGATAGGATTGAATTTGGAAACTCTATCATAGTTTTTTTCTGTATATTGAGTTGATTCAACAGTATTAATAGCATGATATCTGCAGACATTAAATAGAACTCATTTCGTTGTCCATGGGTGCTACAACACCATCATGGAGAAGTAAGTCAGCTTTCTCAAAGCCCCTTCTTTCATTGGCCCTTTCACTAACTGTGACAATGTTGAGTAAGCTTATTGTTTTTCTGAAGCTAAGGTGGAAGTTAATTTCTGTTTCTTGCTCTGTTTTGACTACCTTTTTTTTTTTTTTTTTTTCCCAGCTGTTTAGTGCTAGACATGGACTTATAGTGAGAGGCAGATGAGGAAAAAGGTTTGTTTGCTTGGTTGGGATTTTTTTCCCCTCAAAATGGATTAATGTGAATTTAAATAAACAGAAACTAGGAGTTTCATCTGACCTAGCTCTAAGATTTTATGTACTAGGTATCTTTGGTTTATCTAAATGTACCAGCTGTTGACAAGAAACAGGAAGTTTCAGAGCAAGAGTTGTTTTAACGGTCTATTTTCCATTGGTTCCTTATTTTCCCTTTTATTGTGTTCAAAATAGTTAACTATTGTTTTGGAGGACTTTTAAATATCACACCTTTGGATGAGCAAGCTGTAAAAGTAGAAACCTCCCTAAGAGCTAAGTTGAAAGGATAAATAAGAATCATGATGAAAACTATACCAAAATATTTTGAGCAGCAATATGTGTGCTGGCTTGAAATGCTTTGAAACAGAATAAAGCACTGATTGGCAATAAAAGCCTGTTACTGTGCTGAGTTTGTTCAGGAATTGCATTAACTAAGGAAATTTTAAATAAAAAGATAAAGCTTAAAAATTGGAAGGAAACTTTTAGAGGGAGGTTGTGCGTTTATTAAAGTTCAGTCATGAACCAATTAACGTGAGAAAGGTACAAGCTGTTTTATTTTATTTGATAAAGCATCTAGCATTATGTTCGCCCTCAGGGCACAATAGCATGACAAGCTGCTTTGTTCACCACGAATCTGCTTTATCTCTCTGCTTTTACAACCTGAGATTAAAATATTTGCAGCACTCGCTTGTTTTTAACAAAACCTGTTTATAAACAGCTAGCAGTGCACTTCAATAGTTGGCTCCACCTATGAAAAAATACGAACAATATATTTTTAAAATCAGCATTTTGGAGTTAAAATTTCTTTGTAGCAGTAGGTTCTTGAGGGGATAGTTTAATTGTAAATTATAATGGAATTGTTTAGGTTAGAGTTTTAGATTTAGGCTTGAATTAGACTTTTGAATGTCTGCCCTATCATGTTTTTCTTTGTAAGAAAAAGAATTAACTAATTTATCCACTAACACCTACTATTATGTTTTGCTATTGTTTTCAGAACTATGTTTCTAACATAGGATTGTTTCATTTCCCTCTGAAAATATATTTTTTTTTTTATTACATATGGTCTGAAATATCAGCAAAACCAAATATCTTCTGCAATTCTTATAAGAAGTTAATGATTGGGAGTAAAATTTTGTATCAACTGCGGTTGCCAAATTGTAGTTTTTCCACAATGAATGTGGCTTTACTAGTCTGGGAAGTTGTTCCATTTCTGAGAACTTATTTCTCTGGGAAAATAGTTTTTCAGTAGTAAAACTGATGGACTTGAGAAATAAAGTTATGAAAAGTAAACTTTATGTTGGGTCTCTTCAGCTCAGCGGAAGTTCTTTTCCCCAGTGGCTAAAAGAAGTTTCCCTCTGGTCGTAGTTCCACCTATGAACGTGTTCAAGAGGTGATAGTGAACAACACTGTGCCTCTCTATTTACAGCTCCTCATTTCCCTCTTGAAAGGAGTCTTAATTCTTCACAAGAAGGATGATGTAATATCTTGAAAATATCAAAATGTTCCTTGTCCCAGGATATTTCCACTGATGACCTGCATATCTTTAGCCACTTCGTTGTTTTTTGTGGTTTGTTTTTTTCATTATTTTTTTAATTATTTTTGGTAGGGGGTTTTTTCTGTGTGTAAGATCAATCTTTAAAATTAATCTCTTCAAAATAAACATCTTAATTTACTGCGTACAATGCTCTTAAAGTCTGTTTCTCCTCTGCTTCTTTGTGGTAGAATTACTGGAAGATTCAATATAGATTTAGATTTTGACTTGATCTGTAAATAGCAAAAGTGTGTATTGATGAACTAGTAAAAAAAAAAAAAATTTAAGAACAGAATGTGACATTAAATTAATATTTGAAGGTAGGAGATAGTTTATAGATGAGAATTGTGACTGGATATGGAAAAGGTGGCCATAACATGTTCAGCCTTTAGATTTGAGTTTTTACTTGCTGTTAGTGTGTTGAAATAGTATATAATATTGTAAGATTTATCATGAAAAAATTGCATATTTTTTTAAATAAATATTGTTCCTAGACTACCAATGAGTTTTACATGTCTAGAGAGCCATTAGAAAGGGATGCAAAGTTCTGAATTACTCTTCCTTGTTTGAAAAACTCAGAACAACTATTGGAGACTGCAAAGGAGCCAATAGCAACCATAAGAATTAAAATCTGACTAGAATGATACTGCAGGCATGTTACTTAACAAGTGACAGTTTGGGTGGATAGGGTCAATCATTAATAAACCAGATTGTTGCAAGGTAGAAAAAAACCCCTTGTTTTTAATTGAAACTTATATTTCTAAAAGAGATGTGGAATATATGTAGTGTTTGAGTACCCACAGTGCTTTGTGTGTTTGGAATTCTTGGTTCAGGTACAGACTCCAGTGCATTCAATGAAGTTTTATATAGTGTCATTTTTCTGATAGTAGTACAAAAGCATGTTTGCTACTGCCAGAAATCACATGGCAAAAAGACAGCAGAAAATGTCAAGCAGAGGAATAATGAGCTACTTTCTGATTAAGCCATAATTATTCCATATTCCTTTACAGACCTTCAGACCTTGAGAAATGGCAAGTTTCAAAATTTTAAATTGTAGGATTTGAATAATTTAGTTAGGCCTTTAAGTTGTTTATCTGCTCTCTAGAGATGAGCAAGTTGAAATGCTCTATTTAAGATCAAGTAAGAAGAAACCAGGCAATTTAGGGTTAAAATTTAACTACTGCCCTAGAATATTACTATGGAGAGTTGTGGCAATGTGTTTCCACATGTGTTTCAAAGGAAGAATACAATTTTCTAATTCTGCACAGGTCAAATTTGATACTTGATAATATATGTTAATCAATTAACCAGTGCACTCCCACTACTCAGGTGATCTTTGGTTAGTTTTAGAAGCAATTAATGCATTAACAGATAGTGTAATGCTCTCCAGAACAGTTACTGTAAATTTAAGGGGGTTTGATTGAAAAGAATTGCAAACGTGTTAAAGATGGAAGAAGCAAATTTATGATATGTGATGACCATTTAACTTATGCTGGAATGTGTTAAACTTTGTATTATGGCATCTTGAGTGCATAGTGCGCCAATGTAATACAACTATTTTCTCAATAATTGAATTATTATTGATTGATTTAATTGTATCTCTGGATTGTTTTTCCTTCTCTCAGATGGCATGTCAATAGTAATGTTTCTCTTATTTACTTTATCAGTTTCCTCTTTCCACACCTTCTTCAAGAACTGTAAAGTACTTTTCCAAATGCCTGTTGTTGTCTTTCTGAAGTGTTTCTCCCTTTACCTATTTTTCCTTCTGTACAAGAACAAATGTTTTGGGTTTTTTTTCTCAGACTAAACTTGTTGCAAATATTCCCCAGTCACTTGAGCTTAGTTGCTTGCTATTCTCAACTCCCTAACAGTAGTAAGAAACAAATACATCAAATATAGTCTTTTTCTTGCACACAGAAAATCTCAGAGATAAACAGGAGAGAAAAAAAACCCCACCCAACAACCCACAAAGAAATCTTGGTTTTGAAATAAGTCTTGGAGCATTTTAAACTTGACTGCTGAGGCCCTAGTACAGGTGAGGAATATTTTAGACTTCCTATTAGATATTCAGTAGCACATAATCTCTCAAAGACTGTGAACTTCCTAAGCTCCTGTGTTGAGGTGCAGTTCAGCTTGAGTATTGCAAACAACTGAAAGAAAGGATAATTATACACAGTTCACCTCCTTCCACAATTTCTTCCCAAGAGAGGAATACATCCAGGCTTGCAGTTTTTTCGGAGGAAAGGCTGAACAAAAATGCCACCAGTCAGAATGTGACGTAAATCAGCCTTGTTCCGTCATTGTGAGCTGGCTAAGGGAATAGTAGCACAATTAAATTGATCTTACTTTGGGTATTCTGTGTTGAATTCAGGCTTCAGTTCAGGTTTTCTCCTTCTGTGTGTATGTCTATACACATATGTATCATCTTAGTATAGTGTTGGCTGTGATCTCTTAAAAGAAGATCTATCCACGGAGTTTGACCACCGAACTTCTTGTTTTGCTTGTATGCATTTGCTAAACAATCCTTTCTTCCTAAAACAACAATGAATAAAAAACAAATGGAAATTTCTGATGAAGACTTTATGCTCAGGTAAATATGAAGGAAAAGAAAGCCTTAGAAATGCTAGTTTATATAAGTAAAGTTGACTCTTAGTTGAATGCAATACAAAATCTGCCAGGATTTCTATTTTGTGGTGTATTTGCCTCTTAATCATTCTGAAAGTATCTGTGGTTTAAGAGGTTTGTGCATCAACTCAGAAGAGATGCTCTGTGGTCTTTTGTCAGCACAGCACATGGCCAAAAAGTAACATTTAGGAAGTTCTGTGAGTTTTGTTGACAGCAAGACTGACTGACCCACTCAGCCCTGGTGCTGCTGGGGACAGCAACAAGTTCTCTGAGATGCTGAAGTGGGTCAGGATTGGGAGGGGAAGATAGGCTGATGTGTTGCCCTCAAAAGCAATAGGGGTCACATTAGAGATTTAATTGGTGTTTTAGCTGTGAGTTACTGCTCAGTCTACACCTGGAGTGTTCTTCCTAAACAAGGCTTTAAAAGGATGGAGGAAGAAATGCTACATGCTTTATCCAAGGATTGGACACACTGTGGTTTCAGCTGTCTGCTCATCTGTCTGAGCAGGCTATGTGCCTCAAAGGTTTCTCTAAATATTCAGATTCTTGAATACATCACGTGAGAAGCTGTCCAAAGAAATCATCCTTTTATGTAATTCAGTTGCTTACTCTTGAATTTCACTAATTCTTCAGAATAAAAATGGTGTTAATGTGTCCTATTCATGGATATGATTTTAAGAAAAATCCTAATAAGAAAAGTCAGCAAAAATAAATCATCTCAAATCTCACATTTCTGAAGAATCAAATAATAAGTTTATTAAGATGCAAGTGAACAAGCATAGCTTTTAGTTCTTTGGCACTGGCTTAAGTCACGGGTGAGTGTATCAAGAAACTACATAATTGAGAATCATAAATACAAATATGGAAAGAATTAAAAGCTGGACAGGTTAGTTACACCTGTCATACACACAGCTGAGCATTTGGCATGAATATTTGATGGAAGCTTGTCTGCCAGCCATCTAAGAGCATTAGCACCACAGCTGTTACCCAAGGAAGTAGTTATCCATTCTCTATGCTGCTACTAATCTTTGCTCTCTAGAGAAACATTGGTAATTAACCCTAGGTGCTATTCCCACTGTCCACTCAACAGTCTCCAGCACACTCCAGTCTTTTAGAAAAATAGGGTTTTAAGTAGGCTGCTTTGCTTAACTATATTTTCTGTCTCCTGACAGAAGGTTCTCCTGTGTTGGTGGGTAAATTTATACTGGTTTCATGTATTAGTGTTAAAGGCATTTTAGTGGCAGGATGTTTTCTCTTGCAGAGTAGAGTAAGCAAACGGTATTGGCTGTGGATGGACATGGAATGCAAACACCAAGTGTCAGTTGTAACCATTATAATAATTTTCACTCTGTTTTTGTAGTCCTTAAAGTGTCAGTTTTCTGCACAATTGTCTTTCTTCAAAAACATATGTAGAATGATGAAAAGATTCTCAGTATTTCTTGTGATTTTGTAAATGTTTTCTGAGATGTTTCCATTTGTTATGAAGTAGGCTGGTGCCCCCACTGCATGGTGGGTTTTGTTTGCTTAAGGACTTCTAACATGTGCCGTAAACACGGACTTTCAGCTGCACTGTGTTACTCTTTAAGCAACATGAATTAGCTCTTCTGCAACAGAGACAATTCTCTGATTCCTGCTCCTCCCTCTTTAGGTTCCAGGGTTTTGTGTGTCTGCTGGGCTGGGGATTTGTTGTCCCAGTGCTGGTGCACCTCCTCAGTAGGGACCCAGAAAGCTGCCCGAGTCCTTGCACGGGAATCAACAGATTTGGTTATTTTAGGGACTGATTTTTCTCTGATTCTCAAATTTTAGTACAAACAAACAAAAGTACTTCATAACTGACTATGGTTGAGTGAAGGAACCAACTCCTAATGAAAAATGTTGTGCACTCCTGGGATTGCTTGTTGCAAGCAGAGAGCAAAAAGGAGGGAAACACTCAGATAAGCCCTGAATTACTAACAATAGGACAGTTGGTGGCTTATTGTGGGGTACTCAGGTAGCTATTTTTCCCAAAAGGACGTGTGGGAGGAGAGAATAATCAGGCACTTTGGCTCTCTGGATACTTTCTAGACAAGACTTGGACACTGAGGTGAAGGGAACACAAGCAGACCCAAGATCTGCTCTTCATAGCTTGGAGTACTATGTATTTCTGGCTGGTGCAGGGAAGCTGCAGCTCTGTAACTTGGGTGGCCTCAAAGCCAGACTATCCTGTTTGTAAGGTTGTCTCAGAAAAGAGCTGCACATCCCAGTGCCAAACAGCCTGAATCTCCATTAGTGTGTTGGCAGCACTTGTAATGCTCTAGCAAGTATATTATAAAGTTCTTGCCTCAATATTTTGTTCCATGGGGTCTCTTTAGTGCAAACTATTCCTTCCATGTGAGATAGTTTGTGCCTTGAACTTGTGTTTTATGGCTAATGTTATAATGGACAACCACATATCATTATTCATCTGTTTTATTTAATTATTGATCCTTTCAACTTTACAAGACTTAATTAGAATTTGCTGTATTGAACAAAACAACAAAAATTAAATTTGTTGAATTAGTAAATAACAGAGAATTAGTGGTAGTTTAGTGATTTAATTAACACAGCTTTATCCCAGCACACCAGTTAATGAAAGGCAAGCACTGGGCCATCTGGTACAGTTTCAGGAAATGTGGAAACAACTGCCTTATTTTGTACTTTCCTCTCATTTGTTATTTGCATTTTGATGAGTCCACTGGTTCTTCTCTTTCAGATGATTATTCACTTTCCCTGTGAAGTTCCTAAAATACTAAAAAATCATTTAAGATAAAATGTCTTTTATAATTGTGAGGAGGATTTAGACCTTTTTCTGTTTCAAAAAACTGTTCAATATCCTAAAAGTTGAATGGCACAGTGACCATGATCTATCCAGAAGGCCTGCAGCCATCATCCCCATGCCATCTAATTAAAAGCTGCACATCTTTGCTCAGTGGTGGTCAAACTTAATTTGCTCAGTCCACTTATATTTGCAAGATGCCAGGGGACAGCAAACTGTAGAATCTTGTTTTTCTAAAATCAGTATATTTATCTTGAAAGTAAAAGCTTCCCAGTTCACAAAGACTTTGCATAATGTTAGAGAAGTTTTTCCATGAGCTTGTGTTATTCTGCATTCTGTGTTCTCCTACTTAAAAAGTTCATTTAAAACTGGCTTTGGTGCAATCTTTCTTAAGAAAACCCACAATTTAATGATAAAAATGAAGTTTTAAAGTTATTTTTAAAGTACCATAGAGTAAATATTTTGGTGTTGAAATGTATGCCTGGGGAATTGAGGTTTCTAAATTATGGATGTTTGAAATTTTCTCTTACGTAATTCAGAATGTCACTAAAAATGTACTTGCACAGTTTGCCAGGAATCAACCAGTGACATTTGAATTTAAGCAAAACAAAACAAACAAACAAAACCAAAAAAAAAAAACCCAGAAAAACCCAAACAACAAAATAATCCTAGCTAAAAATTGAACAAAAATAACCACAAAACAAACAGAAAAAAAATTGGTTCTCTTCCTTCATTTTACTGAAAAGAAAGAAAAAAAACATTCTCCTGAAAGATTCACTTTTCCAAGCAAGCATTTCTTAAGAACTCTGACTATTGTTTTATCTACTTTACTTACAAACATGGTGCTTTGTTATCATTTATCAGCATCAGGATGTGAATGGAACTGAAGAATAGTAAAAGAACTGAAGGATAGTTATTTTTTGTGCTTCATAACAATTTATTTTGTCTATGAAAAGCATCTCATTTGTATCAATATACTCCTTTTATCACTACAGTTCTTACAGATACTCCAATGTCCATACATTTTCTTGAAGACCTGAGCAGAAGAAGAATTAGGATAAATGTACTGAAGTAAGCAACTTCAGTGATTGTGTAAGACTGTGCATTTTTAGAAAGACTTGATTCAAAGTAGTCAGATATTAGTCATTAGGTGTCATCACTTTGGCTTGGAAATCTGTATGTAACTTACAAATTATCGTTGATAGTAATTAAAGCATTGTTGTTTCTTCTAAGGAAGACCTTTTTCTCCATAATTTCCTTGACGACATTCATACAATCATTGAATCATTTAAGCAGGGAAAGATCTTCAAGATCGAGTCCAAGCGATAAGCTAACAATGGCAAGTCCACCACGGACCCATGTTTGAGTGCTACATCTAGGCAGGTTTTAAATACCTCCAGGGGTGGTGACTTTCACTTCCTCCTCATAACACTCGTGCTCCAGACCCTTCAACAACTCTGTTGCCCTTTTGTGGACTTGCTCCGCCTCCTCAATGTCTTTCTTGAAGTGAGTGAACCAGATGGACACAGTGCTTGAGGTGCAGCCTCAAGTACTCAATGATCCCTTTTGTTCACATCCTTGATAAAGATATTCCACTTTGGGGCAGATGAGATGACAGCTGTTTTTTCCAATGTGATTAGGTTTTTGGCACTAAAATATGATTGAATAACACTGCTCTTGCTTTTTTTTTTTTTTTTTTTAAAAAAGGATTTCTGTTTGCTTTGATTGGGCATCCTACTACCTCATAAGTGAGAAGAGGGCTAGACATGGGAGAGTAGAAGCACTTCCATGATGAGAAATTGGTGTCTCTCTGCACACATTTAGCATAAATTTGGAAAAGGTCAATGGAAGTCAGGGAGGAAGTTGAAGAATGGGACTGGTCAGTGTGGAAAAACTTTGAACATTACTTAGCAGGACCTTATTAGGTCCAACCATATTTCTACCCTTTGTTCATGAATGTATTACCCCAACTTTAACTTCAGTCATATGTTTTTCAGTATAAAATTCAGATTGGAAAATGGCTTTATTAGAGCCTAAATACAGCTTTAAAGCTATTGCCTACTTGGTGGGAGCAAAACATAAGTTATTTTCCTTTTGAATCACTGCTAATTATATTTTCCCTTGAAAACCTTTGCCATCAAGTTGGTTCTGCAATTAAATGGTGCAGCTGAAAAACGTCTGCTTTCTACCCTAGAAATCATTAACTAAAAGAGTTGTGTTTATTTTTTTAAGTTGTTAATCATGTAGACATTGTTCTCCATGGGCTGAGTCTTTCTTGCATGTTGTGTAACATTGCTTTAAACATCAGAATGGGAGTCATCTGTACAAACAGCTTTTCATCCAGAAACACTGCCTGATGCAGTTCAGTTCTTATTTGTCTGGATTTCATCTTCTATTTTATGACTTTTTGTGCCATTAAGAGAAAGTAGTGTGATTCTAAGGCAAGCACACTGGCTGTGAGTGTTAACCAAGAAGCTTAGACCAGTTGGAACAGCAGATCTTTACAGCAGGCCATTTGGTAGTGAGTATCTAGCTTAACTAAGTGTTTTAGTCGTCTTTATCTGGTCCTGTACTGAATAGCTATTGGTGTTTGGAGCTCGCCAGGTACCCTCCTGGACTGGATGTTTGATGGGTTTGACCTGATAGGGATTCACTCTGTATGTCCCATAGCCATTTGCAGGATGAACTGAGACACGGAAAGAGGAGGCAGTTGAAAGACTTGCTTCTGACTTGGATTTAAATGCAAATAGACTCCAAGTAAGAGAACTATTCCATGAGTCTGTCTTGTTCATCCAACCCCTAACGATCATTCTTTCAGATATATGGAGTAGGGAATTTGAAATGCAATCTTTAAAAATGTGTGTCTAGTCAGAATTGAGTCCTCAGCACCTAGTGTTTTTCTCTGCAGTTCCACTCCTACTGTTTTGCACTGTCACTGTCACAGCCACTGCCAATAGAACAGGAAAATAAGATTTCATTTGTCTCGATAGAGGTTACAGAAGTCACTCTGAATAGTTTTGCATAAATGCATAGTCTGATACAGAAAAGGCTCAAGCTTCTGTTGGGCTCACTCTTGGTTATCTGCTGCTTCTAGCAGGATGTTGAGGCTTACTGTGGTTTGCTGAGGGCTGTACCTCTTCTGTCACTGAAGACAAAGTAATACTCTATGGAACTGTAAAATGTGCACAGACTTTTATCTATGAATGCGAAGTTATTTGGGATCAGTGCTTTCAGTACTTCCCAGAAGCCACATAATTTTCCTTGATAATCACTGTTTAACTGCTATGCTTCCCTACACAGATTTAATTTCAGTTTTCCCCCCACAGTAGCAGCAATTTTAAATGTGTGACTGCAATTAGCTAAAATACTAGCTGTGAATTGGGTTTGACACTGTTCTTTCAGCACCATTTTAATGAAGAATTAAATATTCTTCATCCTTTCTGAAGTATGAATTTAGTGCTTTAGCTAACCATCAATCAAAGGTTCATGCCTGCTTTCCATTACCTTTCCAGACTATTCTGTCTTTCACCATTGCAGTATCCAGGAGCCTGGCAGATAGACATTAACCAATGCAACTCGCATCTGTCATGTCTGGCTCATTCTTTCTCCTATTCCCAAGGTGTTAATTGTATCATCTTTTTAGTATTTTTTGTTTTGTTGTCCTTTTTATTATTGTGTTTTGGTGGGGGGTTTTTTTGTTTTTTTTGTTTTTGTTTTTTTTAATGTTCCTATTAGGGTGCCTGAAAGATGAATCACTGCAAAGACTTTTCTTTAGTAGATGAACATTTTACCCATGCTGTGGTCAAGAAAAAAAGGGAGTAGCAGGGAATCTTAGTCTCTTTAGGTCGTGTATATCTTCAGTCAGTAAAGAAAGAATCTGCAGTTCAATTCAGAGTACAAATAATTTATTCTATGTGTAAATAGCATATTAGCAGCCAGTCTAGATTGTGGGGGGAAAATAAGTGTGCTGTAAGTTATGTATTTTGAATCAGCTTTGAGAAGTGTCTGAATCTGATATTAATGTTGCTTATATAACTCTGTTGGCCACGTAGTCAGACAATGAGGACCCTCCTTTTTCCTGTTGGAAAAAAGTCAAAATTTTCCATAATTTGTCTTCTAGTGGGGTGTTTTCATTTCCTTACTACTTATCAGTAGTTTTCTCTTGTATTCACAGCAAAGAGACATAATCTCACAGGTAGTCTGTGCTCTGATCGACTTTTCTCTGATATCTTTTTTCTCCATTATGAGTGTTTGCAAATCTGTATTTCTAACCACAGGGGAAAAAAAATATGTGCTCTGCTTCTGATGAATGGTATTGCATAAATGAGCACTATTATTCACATTAGAAACTTCAGCAGGTGCAATACACTGTTCCCTTTTCAGGTTATTTGGTTTACAGAGCTATTGGAATCAGGGGATATAAGCAGAGAGGTCGAAGTAAATTCTGGAATTTCAAAATTATTGTATTGTATTTTTAAAATATTGTTCCACTGGTCTTTAAATTCTAGCAAGTCTGTGAGGAAAGGTAACTGAACTTGGAAGATTTATAAGGTTTGATAACTGCGTATAATTTTGATGCAGAGGAGGTTTGACTACAACAAGTTATTTGAAGTATATTAATAAACCAACTAGACAAAAATGGTATAGAAAGTACTTTCTATGAATTCTATGAATTCTATGGATTTCTATGAATCCATTGGGAAAGATTTTTTTTTTTTTTAACAAATCCCCCAAAACAAAACAAAATGAAAAGCTCGACAAAACACTGGGAACTGAAGAGGTTTTGTGTGCTAAAGTTGTGACTTCTCTCCAATGGTAACGAATTATCCACACCTATGTTTTTTTTCATTTTATGGCTATTTGAAGAGAAAAAAAAGGACAAAAATTGCAAGTGTGAAGTAGAAGACATTTTTGTTTGCTAAGGTAGATAGCTTTAGTCTCAGTGTTGGATTTCTTTTTATGAATACTGTATGGTAGTGATATTGTCAGTTTAACCCGGTGTTCTGCTGGCATACACAGTTTTCTATTGCAGAATACACTTTGAGTTTTTCTTTTCTCAGTTTTAGGTGTCCACGGAGATCATATCTGACTAGAGTCAGGTAAATTAAGGTAGATTTGGGAAGGTACCTCTTTCTTATGGTTGTTTATTAAGTGTTAGAAATGGAATTAAAAAATGGGAAAAATCCAGTTTATTTGCAGCAGGTTTTACTAATCTAGCATAAATGAGCCTCAATTAGAATGTCTTTCTGCATGGAAATATATCCTAAAGAAAATATGCACCTCACCAAATCCCCTGCCACCTTTTTTTTCCATCTTTATTGTGTTTTTGAAGGGTTTTAATTTATAAATACTTACGCATGCATATACCAGAATGTAAACTAAGAATGTCATGATTATTGTGGTTGACAATATTCAGCCTTTTAATCTGTAGTAATTTTAATTTATATATTTAGCTTGTAGAAATATATTCTTTTAAAAAATGAATTAAATATTCAAAGAGGTTTTCTTATTTCTATCTGTGCTTATCTGAGCAGTTTTTCATTGATTGGTTGGGGGTTTTGGCATTTTTTTTGTTTGTTTGTTTTTTTTTTTTTGTTTAGATGCAATTTGTGAGATTTTTTTTTGGTTTATTTTGGGGCATGCATTTTGTGAATTTGGTTGGTGAAAAATGAGAATTCCTACAGTTGAATCTCATGGACATTCTTGAACAACATTGAGCATAATGAATATGAATTGGTGTAGTAGTTGGCTTTAGCTTTTTTTTTTCCCCCTGACTATTACTTCTGTCTAAGAATTGGCTTAATTCCTTGTTGAGGAGAAATATATATATGTCTCTGCAAGGGAACAACCTCTTGGCCAAATGCTGCTGTATATTACAGACTTACACTTATTCCCCTAATGTTTTGTTTTTTTAAATAGATTTTATATATATAAATATAGATACTAAAAATAGAGAATACAATGGAATCAGAGAAATACTGGAAGGGAAATTCTGCACTCACCTAAGGGAAACTGTACCCAAGATTTGCCACTGTCATATGGGTGGGCTTATTGATACTTGATACCAATGACAGGTATCTTAAGCACACTCTGAGGAGGAGCTGGTATTCTCCAGGCCCTGATGTCCTGACCAATCTCAAGACTTGTCAATACTTTTCTGTCAGTAAGGGACAGTTGAAATATATTTGAGTTAATTTGTATTTTTCTTCCATCTTCCCTGTGTGCTCATGACTGCATCTCCTACTAAGGCTTGCTCCAGGGAGTAATTAATTTCCTTCATGTCTTTTCATGGAGTATCTTGACCAGACAGTTGTTTTTTTCAATGTGGATTGCACAGTGATGTGTTGTGCTCTCCTCCTGGAACAGGCACTTTACTTGTAGCAGGAAAGAAAGAAGTACAATTTCTCATATGTTTCCAAGAAAATTCTGTGACAAGTTAGCCATTTTTTGAGAAATATATCAAAACTTGAGGGTGTTCACTTCAAATATTTAGTAGGGGGGGGGTGGTGTATTTCTCTTTATATTGTAATTTCTACATTGCTTTACTGTGATTTAGCATTCTGGTTTAGTTTGTTGTCACAGCATCTATGTCCATGATTAGAGCTCAGTTTTAGTGTTTGGTAGAAATGGAGGACCAGATCCTTATTACCTACCAAGTCCTGTTTATTCCAAACTTTAAGCTTTTAACTGGTTTCCGTGACCAACCGTGCCATCTCATTTTCAGCAAACTAGATCATGTAAACAGCCAGAAATCTCAGTAGTCAGGCAAGTCTACATTTGTCATTAATACAGTATGCAAACAAGAACTTCTTTTTATAGATCAAGATAAAAAAAATCCAAATGTAAACTCTAGTTCTTGCCATCTTGAATATCTTTGCAAAAGGAACTTTGTCCAAGTCTTATCTGACCTCTTGTACCAATGGAGTCCTCCAGGAAGTGAGTAAAATATATTCCCTACACCTAAACACCTTTATCTCTCTGGCATTTGGAAATAGTTGAGAGTCCATTCAACTTGAAGTAAATGTCCATGGTAGTTTTTAGTGTTTTCACGCATGTCTTGAAAATAACAAGCCATTCCTTCAGGTTCTTAACTAATAATTGCAGATTCTCTTTTATTCCTTTTTTTTTTTCTTATGAAATTGTTGGAGTTTTTTGATTCTTTTAGTGTTAGAGCTCTAAAGGACTTCTGAAAGAAAAAACATAACTACTTGAACAAAACTATATACTGAAGAACTTTGTGTATTTACTCAGCTAGTGATTACTTTTGGTTGGGAAATGAGAACTGGAAGGGGAACAGGAGATGCTACAAAACTGTATTCTCATCATTTTGTTTGTAGATCACTTGAGAATTGTTGAGTCATATGTTTAATGCCTGGTGGTATATCCACCCCCATTCACTGTGGGTGGTTATATATATGTTCAATAATGTATTCACAAAGATTTTACTGGGAATGCAGAATTATAACAAAATTTTGAAATTTTTATAAGACTAATATTTAAAATGTTTATCTGCATCCATGATGAAAACTACACCTCAAAATATCCTTCAGTGCTCTTTAATAGACCTCTTTTGGGGACCTTTAATATTTTCATTTTGGACACAGTGAAGGGTGTAGCTGCAATCAACTACTGGTAAGTTTAGTAGTTTGTTGGAGAACTGAAAAATTCTATGAATCAGAAAAATAAATATTTGTAAGCTGTATGTGGATACATAGAGCATACTTGATCCAATAGGTTTCTTCCCAATGCTTCCAGTCTTGACATTTAAGTGAGATGGTGCACAGAGCTGTGCTTCTTAAATCTTAGGTAATTGGGTTATTCATTGAAACAAAAGCTACCCTGGAAAAGAGTTTCAGTCCAAGCAGAATAATAAGAGCAACTGAAGTCCTATTATCAATTGCTACTATAATATTACCTGGGCAGTTTCTAATTAAGAAAAGCTTGTAGTTGCTACTAACAGCTCTAGATTCTCTCTGGACATCTGATATTACCTCAGCTGTATCAGTCTTCATTTCTTCAGTAATGAGGTACTCCTAAAACAAAAAGAAAATAGAAACAATTGGTGTAGAACATAACTTTATTTACTGTATCTAGTCACAGATTGTCCAGAAAGTCTTTTAAAACTTCTTCTATTCTAAAGAAAAAATAAATCACTAATTAAACAAGATATGAAGCACATTAACTCATTCAGACTGAGAAGTGTGTTTCATCCTTTAAGTTTCTCATAAATTTTGTCATAACTTTCCACCCGAACCCCATCCTGGAAAAAGATTTTGTCAGTGTGCTGTGTAACTTCATCAGTACTTGAGAATTTATGTAGCTGGGCCATATCTCATGTAAATCCTGTGGTTCCTAAGTTCATTATTGCAGCAGTTGACACCGCTGACCCAGTCCTTGCAGCCCCTATAAAACTACACATCTGTTGACTCTGAGCTGAGGGTAGCTGGGAACAATTCCATGATTCTGAGGAGATGTTTTTCTCGTTACTCTTCACTATTCTAAATGTTGGGACCCAAGCCTGTTTTCCATCCTCTTCATTCTATTTCATCTGCATTAGACCTGCTTGTTTAAAGTAAACATGAATTATGTATTTTTACCTATGAATATTTAGGAACTTGATTCCAGCCTTTTTCCAGAGTAACTTGGTTCTGAAGAATTTTCAGGAACTAGGAATGAAAGCTTGAGGTGTAACTAAGGAAAAACATATGATCAAGTATTCTTCAAGGAGCAAGGCTATTGAAATTGTCCAGGCCAGATACAAGGACAGGAGTGAATGAACTTTGGTTATAAAATGACGAACTTGAAATTATAAGTTTAAGATCCTTCTTAATGGTTTTCACAGCAGACCCACAGATGGTACTTTTTCCTTTTTTTTTAATTTTTTTTTTACATTATTATATGTTATTATTATGTTCTTATTTTATGAACTTGGATTTAAAAGTGCCCTGAAATGTGTACCCTTTTTCAGAAACACATACCTCAGATGCTCAGCTTTTTAAAAATTATTTATTATTATTATTACTTTTTAAATTCTGAAATAATAATAATAATAAAGCACAGGACACTTTCTTCTCTTTTCTCTGAATGAGTTCACATGCCTGGTTTTAGGCACCTGAATGAAAATGTCTGCATGATGGGAAGAGAGGCAAAGAGATAGGAAAAGTAAATGGCAGATCATTTGTATTATGAACTGCAGAATTTTCTGCATATTTTGTCTGTCCTGTCCTTGATAAGGTGTCATGAGAAAAGGGTATCAGTGTGAGTTTAAAAATCCTTTCAAATAATCTAGGCTAAACCATGGCCAAAGCTTTTCCTTCCCTGAATTGAACCAACTTTTGTCATTTTGAGATGCACCTGGTTGAATGAAAACTTTTTTTACCCCATATAGTTTAATAACTTTTTTTGACTGGTTGGTTTTGGGGTGGTGGGTTTGTTGTTTGGGGTTTTTTTTTCAATGTGTAAGAACTTTCTCAGATAAAGTTCCCACTCATCTGGACGTGGATCACAGGTTCCAATAACAGCCTTCTGTCTTCCCAGGTGTCTCCCTTGCTGTGTCACATGAGAGCACAGCATGAGACCTTGTTTTGGCTTTGTCAGCTCATGCTGTACTGATGTGGTACAGGTGCCATTATGTTGGAGGTAATTGAACCTGAAAATAATACATAGGTCTAAGTTAAATCCATCAGTACTCTGTATGATGTTAAAATAAGCAAATAAAACAAATTACTTCAAAGACGTAAATCCTGTTAAGCTCAGATAAGATGAAATAAAAGCTTGACAACTTAGATCAATTATTACTTGTTCAAATTTTCCCTATTAATAAATAATTGTAGAAAATATTTTCTTGTAAGAAGCTATGAAATATATGTAGTATGACTAACTAAATGGTAAAAAATCTTAAATGTGAACCACAGTTTCCCAATTTTCCCACATACATTTTGGAATGCAGGAAAATAACAATACTATGGTTATAAGTAAGGTTGATTTTTATATCTGGAAGTGAATGCTGTGTCTCAGCAAAGCAGTAGAATTCTCTGTATTCACAGGGTACGGAGTCTGCTTACAAGGAGGAAACTCAACCAGGCCACAATTTGCTCTGGAGTCCTGACCTGACTGCCCAGGCTGGCTGGGGAGAAAACTGCTGGCAGGTGGAGGGGCCACATGGCCAGGGGTCCTGCCTTGCATGTGGAACATCCCTGCAGGAAGTGTGTGTGGGCACCAGCAATTCTCTTTGGGAAGGAAAAAGCTGCCTGCTCTTTGTCCTGCTAAAATCTGCCCTTCCACTGCTAACCTTTGCAACAGGGAGATGCTGCTTTGCTGAAAGCTTAACAAAAATAGTCCCAACTCCCTTTTTACTGTGTTTTCAGTAGGATACACTTTATGCCTTTTAAAAATGAAGTCAGAATGGTAAGGCTTAAATGTTTTCTCATGTGTTTAAAAAACAGCACAAGTAAAGGGTATTTTTGTTCTTTTTTTCTTTTGTTTTTTGTTTGTTTGAGAAAATATGTAGCTACATTGCCCAGTGCTCAAAACCTGAAAATGCTGAAGATATCTTTCTGAAATACTGTTGTTTCTTTGAATCATCTCTATTACTTTTTAGTTATTCTGAAATCTTTTTTGTCACAACCTTTTGGTAGACAGAAATCTGTAAAATTTTGAAGGGTTCCTCTGAGGCTTATTTGCCAGAGTTGAATAGAGTTTAATTTCTTGCTTGTGTAACCATCCCCATAAAAGTATAAATTTTCATTTAGAGTCATAAAATATCTTTAGACAAGGGAAGTCAAAAACTGAAGTGCTTTAACTTGAAAAGTAAAAATAATCTCATCTATAGTCCCAAGAAGGTTCATTATTTGCTTCATGATTTTTCTTTAGGGTTATGTGCCCCTGTATACAGAAATAGCAATATACTCTCTGTTTGCTGAACTTTTCAGCCAGATGTCCTTCAATATTTAAAATTTCTGACTTTGTTTACATGAGAAACAATTAAGGCAAACATCTTTTTATTTTCCAACCATTTCCTTACAACTCTGAATGCTCTTCTGGAGGGAGCCTCTCTGGTGTTTCTCATTCCCAAAGTCATCCAGTTTCAAGGAGATGAATATAATTCCTCATACTTGATCTGTTGTAGGTGTCTGTTTCTTATGCTGCTTTGTGTTGGTCAAAGACTGAGTCTTCAGAGGTCATTTCTTCACTTTAATTTCATGGATACTGCAATGCAAACTTGTACTGGTTTTCTTTGACTAGAGGGATGGGACAATGTGTTGCTTTTTGAAAAAGGCTTATTTACAGCTGACAGTATATGAGGTTGACTCTCTGCAAACCTGACCCTCCCCTGAAAAGCTGCATTACTTTGCTCTCCTGCGACAATAGTCATGTTGCCAGGTCAAGACAACTTGAGCTGCTGCAAAATAGACATTTGAAGCATCTAATATTACTGATAGGTATGTCAGTGAAGCACTTCCCTAAGCAGGAAAGAGTCTGGGCACTCTGGTGGATGGCTCTCCACTGTGAATTGCCACAGGCACATGTAAGATTCTACAAATATATATTTCATTCCCTTAATTGCTTTATGGCATGTATTTTTAGAGAGAGGAAGGTACACTTTCTTAATCTAGATTATAACATTATGAGGTTGTTTGGGGTTGGCCAGAAAGAGATATCATGAACTTGTCAGCAAATGAGATCAAATACGGGCCTGGCACTGACCAAGGGGTACATCCCTGGATACATTCCCTACCTGCTGCCATCAGGAAGCATTCCAAAGTGGGGCAGTTTGGAAAAACAAGCCTGTTGCACGAGCTGCAAGTGGAAAACCCAAATGGTGTTAACTGTTGTTAACTGCTGGGTTAAAATCCCGGGCTTCATAACCATCACAGCAATGTCTGTACAACTTGTGGATGCTTCTAGAAAGCAGATTGCACACAGTTTTTGCAAGGAAAGGTGGATTTACCCGTCTCCAAGATGGCAGGTTGAATAATGCTGAGATTTTCAAACTAATGCTGAGGTATCTGGGTCACATCTTAGTGTGGTTTTTTCAGTTGTGTTCCCATATAAGTTTAAGATGAAAGCTTCTGATTTTGGTGGGGAATAAGTCACAAAATACTTCCAGCAGCAGCAAAGGATCTGCTTAGATATGGTAGAAGGTGCCATTCCTGCAGTAATTCCAGCATTAGGAAGTTGTAAAGCCTTGTGCCTAACTTCTGAATTGACACAAATGTGTTTTCTTTAACTTACAGTACATTTTTTGACTATTTGCATGTTCTGAAGTATTTATCATCCAAAATTGTTTATTGCAGCTATGCAATTAAATCACTAAGAGTCATGAATGGTTTCTTGCTGATTTTTGATAGTGGGAATTTAAAGATGGGGTTACCTGCTGTTTTCTTCTCCGCTGAAAGTCCTAAATTAACCTCCAGAATCAAATTGCTGCTGGCTATAACCACAACTGTAAATCTAAAGGGCACTTTCAGTAAATATTTTGTAGTATTTGCTGAAAAGCTACGTCTTCAGCAAGCATTTCTGCTAGTAATTAATTTACTAGAACATGACAAAAGCAAACACCAAAGGGATGCAAAATTGAAGTGAAAGCAAATGTGTTTTAAAATTAAAATGAATATTCATAGGTAAGATTTTACAGCATTGGTCCAATTTTAGTGGCAGTTCATTGAGGACATGGTGTCTTCTCCTGCCTTACCTACTGGAACTATCATTTGTGTTTATAGTGGTCAAGAAAAATCAGTGCTGTTTTGCCTGTGTCTAAGAAGAAGCAGATTTGTGATCTAGTTTTGACTCAGCCCAAATATTTCCATGGTCTTCAGTAATCACCTACTGCAGTGAGAGAACTTAAAAACACATCTGAGAATTGCTACAAAAACAGTAAAATAATTTGCTAATGTAAAATCATTCTGCCAGCAGAGAGACTTGAACTAGGACAACTTTGATCTTAGAATAAATTAAGTCTCATATTGCTTAGATCTCCTGCAGATAGTATGAAAGAAAAGAATATGCACCTTCATCTTGATTTTCATTACCTTCTTAATTTTGAGAGGGATATTGTAACTGATTCTTTCCATTCTGTTATCCCTAATATGGGTAGCATTTCAGCGAAGGGCTCTTTCATCTGTCACTTAGCCCACATATGTCATAGTTTATCCATTACTGATAGATTCTGCAGTTGTACTTTTAGAAATAATTAAAAATTAGGACAATTATTTACTGCATTTGAGTTTTATAGATATTGGGGGGGGTTAAAGGTAAAAAAAAAGATTATATAAATTGCAATTCTGTTTGATAAATGAAGTTTTGTGCGTTAATTTTTTATGGCTAGGATCCTTTGGTACGAGATATCTAGGAAGAGATTCTGTATGAATTCTACTTCCCTCGTTTACAGTCTCTTTTTATTGTCTTTTGTGCTGAGTGATTTGTTTTGATGATTATAGATACTTTGTATTACTTAGACTACAGATTTATTTTACATGCAAATATTATCCAATTCTGTGTCTTCATTAAACTTTAATAAGGCTTTACGAACATAGTGCATAAAAGACAATATTGAATCAACAAAGCCTGTATAATGATGATTGAAATACAAAATCCAGGAAGAGTGATGGTGAAAGGAGCTCAAGTACTAGCAATACTGGTAATCCTGAAGATGCTTTAAGTTTATTTTTAAGCTCTAATCGTTACAAAGTATGAAGGCAGAGTCTGAAGGAAAAAAAAGAAAAATATGAGAATGCTACTTTTGCTGTCAGTGGTATACTTGAAAGTAAATGCTAATGATGTTCACTTATATGTAGCGTATGTCACTTCTTTTAGTGTTTTTAAGATGATAAAATAATCATAAAAAGATATATTCAGTTTGTGGGTTATGGCATATGATGAAAAACGTGAGTAAAAAATGCCATGCTGTTGCAAAAAGGCAAAGACAATGATTAATCCTAAATAAGCCCCTGAATGGAAAGCACTGGGTGAAAGAATCAGGCCCTAAAACTTTGCATTAAATATGCAAGCATAAAAACAAACCAAGTGCTCTATTCAGTGCCATACCCTGATTTTATGGCAGTGCAAATTAGACATCCCTACTGCATTTTGCCTCTTAAGCTCCTTCTGAGGGAGAAAGTTTTACTTGACTACAGCTGAAAAAAAAGTAAATTAGAGGTGTTGGTTTAGTGAAAAGCTGCAACGCCAGCTGAACTGCAGTGCTGACAATTATCTTTTTCTAGTTGTGCAGGAACAAAATCTTCAAAATCATCAGGAACACTGGTAGTCAACCTAGAGCTGGAAAGCAACTTCTTTCCTCTGGGAAGCCAGTGTGTTACCTGGGCAGGAGGAGTGATGGCCCCTGGGGGGCTGTTCCTAATGAGTGGCTGAATGGAATGCACACAAGGGCTCCGTCTGGAGTGTGGAGCCTGTCTGGGTTCAGGAGAGAACAAGGCACCTGTCTGAGCAACCAGGGCTGTAGTGTGTGGGTACAGTGGAGGTGCTGCTGGGGATCTCCACTGGAGATCCCTGGGTCAGCTTGCTGCTGTGGTTTGTGGTTGCATTTATAGTCTGAAGATTTTCTTCTTGCACAGGTCTATCTTTTGCTAGAGGCTTAACCTAGTTACTGGGGTAGCTTAGAGTGAAGAGGACATTGTCTCACTGAAGAAATGAATCTAAAATATTTGCCAGCCCAAGCAGTTTTCTGCTTCTGAAGCCACAGGACCCAGCAAGTGAGTGAGAGCTGAGGCTCCCTGAGGCACTGTGCAGTGCACAGCATGTGCAGGTACCTACCTGAGCGGGTTTGGTGAGTGTGTCTGTGCAGTGCAAGCAGCTCCTAGTGTTGATAAAACACACATATTCTCCTACGGTGAGCAGCTGGCCTGGAGCAATGAGAATCAAAGGTGTCCCTTGAGTATCAGTGTTGTCTTGCTCTTAAGTTGTTCCTGCTGCATGAGAGAATTTCAGGGACAAGAGGTGGTGCTGGTGCTACTTTATCCTTGTGTGCACAGCTGACATTTGAGAGCACCAACAGGGTATTTTGCCTGCCAAGGGTAATGGTAGCAGACCCTACAGAACTTACTGGGAGGTGCAGGGAGATCTGGTGACTCTTTGCTCTGTTGGTAAAGATGTGTTTTCCTGGGGATGGGTGTTCAACAAATAAAACAAGAAATCAGCATGAAAGAAGAACACTCTGGCTTTTGGTCCTACAAAATACAGGGTGGATATAGCTCACAGTTTGAGTCTGAAAAGGGCAAAGGGGAGGTGGAGGGAAATGGGGAGGAAAAAATATAGTAGCAGAACAGAGAAGGGCCTTCAGTGAGCTGACACATGCAATATTGAACAGCAGAGGAAGGGCGGAACCAGCAAGTATTTCTGTGCCAGTGCTGGAACCCTAAAAAGTGAGATAGAGCAGGAATGCTGGCTGTCAGATGATGGCTGGCTATGATATGCATCTCAGATGTAGCAGAAGGAGAATGATCAATGGGATACTGATCAATGGGGTACACAGTTGCCAGGCTACCAGCTTTGCAGGGATGAGAGCATAATATGTACAGGCAGGAGAGTGTCACAGCATGAAAATTGTAATGCTAGAAATATTGCTGAAAGTGAGAATCTCTCCAAAGGTCTTGCACAGGATTTCTGCCCACTTAAATAGTAAAAATTAGCTAAGAAAAATAACTCGGGATGTACTGCAAACACACTTGGGACCACGACACTGGGTAGGGAATATGGAGTGAAATCAAAAGTTGTGCATTTAGTACATTTGGTAATGGCACAGGTTTTATATACATGTGTACAGACATGTACAGTCAAGGGTACATCAGGATGAGATATAGAAGAATAATTACTGTACTGAACAGTTGTGTTAAGACCTTAAAGAAAAAAATAAAAAGCCATTCTAATTTTTGTTTTGTGATACACAAGGTCTTCTTCAGTGTGAATTAAAGGAAAACCCCTCCATAGTAGAATTCCCAGTACAATAAAGTTTTATGTTGCAGTGGGAGAGAGCAAACTAAATAAATCCAGTGTGTAAATACTTAATGTAAAGAAGCTGGACTAGCAAGACTATATGTTTTTTAAAAAGTCAATGAGTAAAATAATTGTACTAGTAGTCTGAAAAGCAAGATGTCCACAAATGACCTGTGGTTTTGAAAAGTCTTGTATTAGAAGCCCATGTAAACTATCACATTAAAAAAAATAAAAAAAAAAATCAGACTAAGAAATGCAGTCAAAGGGACCTGACTCCTGAGAGCATGACCCCAAGGAGGCTATCATAGGGGAAAGCTTAAAAAAATTCCTTTAAAGAGTACAAAGCTTGTCCAGATGAGAACTAGAAAGCCTGTGAATCACAGCAGGTAAAATGTAGACAGGAAATAGAGTACTCAAAACTTGAAGAGCACCTTGCAAAGGGTGCTCAAGCTTCTAGTCAAAGGTTCTTAAATCAAAAGCAGGAAGTCAAGTAGGGCATAAGTGGAACCACCTAATGACCAAACTGTAAGGAAGGACTTGGCATTATTAAGCCATAGCAGAAAGGTTCAGCTCATTCCTTTCATTGCTTTTTGCTGTTGAAGATACCAGAGAAGTTTCTACACCTTAGCCACTCTTTCTAGTAAATAGAGGTCAGATGAACTAAATGAGTTTGTATAAATATACAGCAAGTGTTGGACCAAACAGATGTATTAGCTGTCAGTAACTCCCCAGGTGAGGTGGCATTCACCTGAGAGAAACTCAAATGAGAAATTGCAGAGTCTCTGGCCAAGGCTTCCCCACCTGACCATTGCAAACAGCCACAGTGTTGGAGGGCTGGCAGGTAGCCAGTGTCTTTTGCACAAAAGGGACTCCGTGGGGTGTCTGATTTTTGAAGCTGGTAGAAAGATAGGTTATGAAATAATGACATCTTTGAGAATGTGAATAAACAGTCTCTTAGAGAGGAGTCAGTGGGTTTCTATAGGGTGAAATGATGCACTATTGAATAGTAATGCAAGTCAAGAATCATGTGAAAGACAGGTATTCCTATGAACATAGTGTAGTTGGTTTTCCAATAGACCTTTAAGACAGTTATTAAAACATAAATTTTCTCTAGACTTTCCCAAAGTTGTTATTCCTCCTTAAAGGAGAGGACAGGAGGGACCACTGGCATCTTATGTTCTTAACAATGTCAATGACTGACTCATTTTTATATTACATATTTCTCTGTGTTCAGTAATCTAAGCTGCTACTTATAAAAAAAATACTAATTCTTGAATTCATTTTACGAACAGCAAGCACAGTTAGTAAAATAAATAATCGCTTAGACCATCTATAAGAATGGGAAAGGGAGAAGAGTGTTTCTGAGTAGAATGCAGAAAACAGAGGGAACAGCAGCAGTGCAGACCTCAATAAATGAAATGCTCTGTGGTGCTCTATACATTGTGTCAAAGGACTCTGCAATATCCCTCCTCCCAACAATTCCTCTGATTACAGTAGGTTGTTTGGGATTTAGTGAAGGAGGTCATGTTATTACTTAAGCCAAACCTCAAACAAGTCTGCCAAGCCTGTGAATCAACCAGAGCAGCCGGTGGGTGTCTTTTCCTTCTGGGGTGCTGGGATGAATGTGCACACAGTAAGTCAGGTGAGTCATATTGGGATGGACAAGCCCTTCTTTTGCCTTGCTACAAGTCATTCTGCATATTTGTAATTGTGAGTCCTCTTTCCTCTCCTTTTGCTTGTTTGTTATTTTGGGGATCTTCTGAATTTTGGGGAAAGGAGGGAGGCAAGGACATGCCACGGAGAGTAAACAAGAATAAAAATTTAAATATTAGTGTATAAATACATTTTGTTTCTTATTTAGAAATTGAAGTTTTGTATGAAATGCTAATGTTGTAGAGATAAACTCTTTTTAATGAAACAGAATCCAAACATTAGGCACCTGTTTGCATCTACTGAAAAAACTACAAAAAAACCAAACAAAAACGGCCTCAGAGATGGCTTACTGCCAAAATTTCCCACTGCCCAAGAAATTTCACTCAATGGGATTAGTTATGAAAATTGACTGAATTACCTGCATGTTTATACAAAATAAAAACTCCACAGTGCAGGCAGATCAGGGAAGAGGTCAGAGCATGGATGGTGTGAAGTCAAAACCAGTGAGGAGAGACAAAAATTAATCAAGCTGTGCTGGGGAATTATCTTTCTTCAGACACCTTCTCTGTTTGACAAAAGAATAAATAGCCGATATGGATTATTTCAGTCCTTTATTTAATTTTTTTTCCACACTGTAATGGCATTCATCCCTCTTGGAAGATGTTTAAAAACTTTTATCTTGGAATGTGTCTAAGACTTGGTGTGCACAAATTCTCTGTGCAACTGAAGGCTTCTGCATTTCTCCAAAACTACATTTCATATTCCCTTGTTGCCTGAATGTACATACAAAAGTACATCACATCATCTGTACCTAAAGGTATAATACACATGGTTTGAAAATGTGTTCCACTATAGTACAACTTTGGTAGGTATTTTAACTTCTGTGAAATTGAATATTTCTTTTTTGACCTTATTTGCTTAGGGCTCTGTTCCTCTGTACTCTAACCTTTCACTTTTGTGTGAGTACTGTTGCCTTGCTTATTTTTTCTGTTAACGTTTCCTTTCCACAGAGACAGTGCGTCATCCTTTTTCTTCTGTAAAAAAACTACAAGGATGGACTGTCTTATGAGCCTTTGGCCTATTTGCACTGGAAGTTGTTTTCATCAAGTTCTTTTATGGTAACAGAGAGAGCAATTTTGTATTAGTGTGAGGTGCTTTCTCAGGCCAGCAACCGGTCTTGGCACCAGGTTGCTCGTAAATATAGTACACTTGAAGGTATCATTTCCCAAGAGATGTCAAAATTATTGTCTGCTGTAGGTAACAGTGGCAAGTATCATAGCTTAGCTTTACATGATGTAATGCAATCTGCAGAATAAACAGGACATCTATTACACTGCTTGTAATCACCTTCTTTTTTATGACTTCACATTTTTATTATGATTTCATTACCCAGCAAGGCGTATTTCAACTTTGACCTTCCTCTGCAGGGTGAGTAAAAATAGGGTTTCCATAGGCGAAAGCAATTTTTCATTTCTAAAAGCTGCCTTTTGTGCTTTTTTATGATAATAGCTAAAATGCTTTGCGTGAAATTTCTCTGTCCACTCATACTCTGTAGTGAAAAAACATTTTGGCCATCCTTTTCTGTAAACAATATTCATCTCCAATGTATATTTCAGGTAAAAATCTGCCACCAATTTAAAACAGCAACCTGCTCACATGGATGTATGACCATCACTTAAACATTAGTGAGAATGCATGTATGTCAAATATGATTTGCGATGAAATTATAGTTTCAGAAGCTTTTAATTAGTTATGTTGCACTCACCATATAAATATAAAAATAAGCAATACAAAAAACCCCCAGTAATTTGGTTTCATGCCTTCATCTGGATAAAGGAGACATGCTCTGGGAGCATCATTACGTTAGCCATTGGTTAGGTTTTAGCTTGCTTTATCTGTTTGCTAGTAATTTACTCTTTTAAAATCACTTAAATTTTCCCACCTTAGCTGTATCCCTGTCCAAGTTTTATATGTTGTAGAGATGTTTTGTGAACTGTCCCTGACCTCTCATCTTTAGAAGTTTGATTTCTCAGAAAAATGGATAGTATCTTCAGAAGCAGCCTCAAACGTATCTTTATGTCAGGGGAATTACTGAGTTTAAAAATCCACATATTTTAGGAGGTTTCTTTGCTATCAAAATCTTGGAATATATAACAAATATATATACTGAAAGACAGGTTGTTTTGTGGTTCTTACATTAGCTGTGTGACTGTATCATTTCTCTGTTTATTTAATTCCTTTCCAAACCCTTTTGAGATGCACTGGTGTAGCAAAATTTGTTTTCAGACAGTATTAATTGAACAACTGAAGAGAGTCTAAGCTTTGTATTTGATAGTTTATAACCATAAACTCAATTGGGGTCCCTGGCTTCTTGTAAAATGTCAGACTGTTAGTGGAATATGGTTGTATTGGAGCTGTAAATGTAACCACGTGGAGTGTCTCCTTTGAGCTGTATAACTGCCATTTTTGGTGACATTACTCATAGTGTAGCCTCAACTTTCACTATATCTGAGAATCCTTCTGTGTTGACTATCTCTTCATGCTTTTCTGGCTTGATAAACCATTTATCTTTTTCCTGATTGAGAGAAAGAATGGAGTTTTAAATATAGGCAAAATACATCTGCCTAAAATAAAATTTAAAAAAAAAAATGTTCTAAGTGAGAAATATCTCTGAGGAGAGATGAAGGTGCCTTCCATCACACTTGAGTAAACTGAGACAGGCGTGATCATGCTCACAGATTGTTATTATCTTCACTCTTAAGAGTAAAATTCTATAAGAGACTTATTCACTGTGTCTGAAGCAGTTAAATGTGAAGCACAGACTATCTAAAAGAAGGCAGGCAGCCTTCTGCTAAAAGGTATATAAGCAACAGGGAGGACCCAAAGAGCAACTGGGCTGTGAAGATCCACACCCAAAGATAACAAGTCTGTGAGTGCAGTCTCACCATGAGAAGTTTACTGAGAAATCAGTGCTGGTGAGCATCTCTTACAGAGCCAATGGGTTTAGAACAGGTGGATCTGGTGTTTGGATAAGCTCAGAACAGGTTGGTCCTTGCCAGAGGACTGGGTCTTATCAGCCAGCTGAGGCGTTTGGTTTTGTGAATGCTGTTGTAATGAAACAATGGTGGTAAAGCCTTACAGCAATGATATCTCAGGTCTAGTTTTGCCTCTGTGTAAAATATCTGAATCTAACTTTGTGTGACATATATTAGTACAGTATCTTGTATGTGTAAGTTTTCCATTTTCAGTTCAGAAGTAAGAATAATATCAGAGAGGACACATATTGAAATGTTCTCCATACTATCAACTCTGTGCACATGGAGATTAACAAACTTTCAGGACTGCTTTAAGATCATTTTGACAAGTGAGAAGGTGGAAATATTTTGGGGAAAAGATGGCTTCTCCACTGTCTTTCACATAACTAAGAAGGTAAAAATCCTAAAGTAATATTTTAGGATTAAAGTTCTTCATTTTAATCAGAACATTTTATAAATTTTAAGTGTTAAGATTATCAGGATGTCTGGGCAAGGCAATTTGGGGGGTTTTCTTCAACTCAGATTGATTTGCAAAGACACATATTTAGGTAAGGAGCAGCTCGATGAAGTGCTAATTCTTTTAACCCCGCCCCCCCTCCCCCCCCCCCCTTTTTTTTTCCTAAAAAAAGCCTGGCTATAATAGTGTGGCAGTCAAAATATTTTGTTCCCCCTCTCCTGTGTGTTACCTGAAGCAGTCACCAAATCTACCTTAAGATTCATCTGTTTTTAGAGCAGATCTTCATGTGATATAGGCAGTCTTGTGTTAAGAGGTGTGAATACAGCTTGTAACAGAGCAAATATGTGGGTCACTGACCACAGAGATTCTATAAAGTAAATTCCAAGCTCCTTTGAGTGTTTGAAACTGCTAAAAATACCGTGCTTACTGACATGTTTAAGTATAAATACTGCCTAGAAAATAATAAATTAACCTAATTGCTTATAGAAAAAAATTCCATCTAATCTGGTACCTAACATTTAATTTAGCTATTGCATGTGATGAATAAAAGTACCAAAGTAAAAATACAAAATGCTTATTCTTTCAAGACCAGAGTTTGAACAGATGCAACTGTATTGAGACATTATTTGCATAAATCTTGGAAGAAATCATATGAAATTCTTTCCCACTGAAGCCAGAGTTGCTGTTGACTACAGACTTGAGCTTGACTCTGGATGCAGTAACCTGATTCAGTAAAACATTTAAATACATATAATCATAGAAAAAGTGATCTGATGAATCATGACCCTATCTGTGAAAATTTGCCTAATGAAACTGTGTGAAATTAACTTTATTCACCAAGCACACCTGTTCTGCTGGGGAGATGGCTATAAATATCTTTGTGCCACCTGCCCCAGCTATGAGAGCTCCTATAAATCATATTATTCCCTCTGACAACTGGTACCACCTTGGGGGCACCTTCTTCTTTCTTTGAGCTCTTTCTAAAAATATGTGTTTGCATAAATACGGATTTGTATACCAACAAATTTCCCACCAGATTTATTTTTCTTCCTCCAAATTTGAAAGAAGTTTATTTTAGTCATAATTTTGCCTCCTCTGTTACAGCTGTGTGTATGAGCACATTCTGAAGTAAGATGTGGTCACTTGTGAATGTTGCCCTTCCAAAACACCGTCACTTGTGCAGACAGTCCTATAAGGAGTTGTTTCAGTTTGTTTGTGCTGAGTACAGAGGGAAAGATATTAATTGACTCAAAAAAACAAGAGTTATCAGGGATCTGTTTCTCTATCAGTCTGTCTTTCCCTAATTCTCTCTTCTTTTCCTTCTCTATGTGTGAGAAATTGCCCTTTTTTTCAGTCAGAGGTTGAATTTAGAACTGAAGCCCTAAGAAAGCATTGCCACACGTCTAGAGCTTGCAGTCTTCCGTTTATCGCTCTGTTTGCCCCTGATATGAGACTTGGCCAGTTAAATCAGTACCCTGTGTCTCAGTGAAGGGGCAGATCAGTAACTCCTGCTCTTCAAGAAGCACATGAGTCAACAATGTCATCCTGCTGAGAAGGGTAAATAGCTTTTTAGGTTGTATAAACAGTGTAGACTGCAAAAAATGCATGAAGTGATCCTGTGTAAAAATACAATGATTTTCCTTCAAGAAGAATATAGATTTATTGGTTGGTGTCCAGGGAAGAGCAACCCAGAATGGAGATTGAAGGAACTGAAGTTGTATAATCTTTAGAAGAAAATCATAGGGGAGACAGTGTAACAGTTTTCAGGTATATGAAAGGCTGTTGCAAGTAACAAAAAAAAATGTTTCTGTGTTTAAGGCTTATAAGACAAGTTAAACTGTAAACAGGAAAAAAAATGGCATCATTAAGGAAAAAGCATGATGACAAGCCCAACACTCTGGTGATAACTATGGTGTAATGCTGCAGGACACAGCCTGGGAGGGTCATGGAGATTGAGAAAGGACTCAGCAAATAACCACCTAAGAATAATAGGGGAGTTAGCAAATGAGTCCTCTTGATTTTGATCTCAATGTCTTGTGCACATTCAGAGTAATTGTAATCAGTACTTTATATGCATAATCTGTGTAAACAATAGCCCACTGGTTCTCAAGAACTTGAGCTATGTAAAATAGCACATTGATGCACATGTGAAAAATACAGTTTTGAATAACTAAGATTGCAATACACCTATTACTCTGTTTCCCCTGAATAATATTATGGTTGTTCTTTATTCTTCCTGTATTAAAAATACATGTTTCTACTAGCAATTAAAAACAAAGGAGTAAGTTTTTAAAATTTACTTCACCCACAGTTAATGTGCAATGACTTTATAGTGACTCATATTTCATTTTAGATTAGTGGAAAATGCTAATATATTCTTTTTTTTTTTAATTTGTTAGTGTGTGGTTATTTTGTTTTATATATTTGCTGATACGTTGACTGTATTGACAGAGATCCAGTTGAAGAAACTGGTTGTTTAGGGGACACTGTGCAGCAACAGTCTATCTCTGTGCAAAATGAGAATTCTTTTAGTGTTAAGTCATTAGTTAAGCATAGTTTTATTTAATAGTTTTTCATATGACAGGAGTAAATGAGGCATTTAAATCAACAGTAACAGTGATTGCTCTGTGCTGCTGTTCTTACTGTGGACAGCGGAAGTCCTGGCTGAACTTCACACCATGTATTAATGCTTCAGAAACTGAGTTCAAAACTCCCTTTGAAAATCTGAGAGTGAAGGACCCACAAATTTCAGAATGACTAATCTCTTGCTTAAGGGAATCTTTTTAATGAGGTAGAAGAAGACTGTGTATTGCCTCCTAGATAGTGTGCCTATTAATTCATTTGCTAGATGCTGATCTATGTAGAAGATTTCTTTAGGCGTAACTGGTGACTACAATTTAGACCTATTTGCTCACCCTGTTTGACCTGTGTTCACTAGGGAGTTAAGGTCTGAAGGACACTGTTACCCTCCTATTTGTGGCAGAAGTTTTCTGTACCAAGGCTGGGGAAGGCAGAATGCTGAGAGTGGAGAATGTATTCCATAATGTAAGTCCGGACTGCATACTGTGAATAGAAGATGCAATTCAACATTGAGTTTATTAAATTAAAAAGAAATACTCCCCTTTCTCTTGATCTTTTCTTTGTTTCTGGGACAGTTAAGGCAGCACTTTTAAGCACATACCTTGTTATCAGCAAGGTTTTGGGCAGTGGTGCCTTTCAGGTGCTCCAATATTAACTTGAAAAATCCCCAATATTTGCAGTTTCCTTGTCTCAAGTATTTTTCTTGCAGCAACTCTGCCAAACTGATATCTTGACTTACAGGCTGTCACTTGTATTTGCTTTCTGTAGCTAAACCCGCTAATGTTCACAACGTGCTTAACTGAACTTGGAACTTGTGCTCTCCCTTGGTTACACATCAAAGAGAACCTTTTAAAAAGATTTTGTCTGGTGCAGTGGCACGAAGGCACTTCTGCAGGAATACCTGCCCGGAGGAGAAGTGACATGACATGTGAGTGAGCCAGCAGAGCTGACAACTCACCCAGTTTGACTGAGTCTCAGGGCTGCTATAAATCCTGAACTTGCCCAATTCCAGTGTTGCTGTTACATCTTCCACAGTTTAAAAATTTCATCAACAGTATCTCAAGATAAAGTACATAATACAGAAAAGCACTGAAAATGCAGATAAAAAAGGAAAAGAAGCTCATAAGGAACAAGCAGTAAATTGTCATAATATTTCTTTTATAAGGAGAGAAAAAGACACAGTAATGGCCCAGAAGCATTAGTGTACTTCCTTTATATCACATTACCCCAAGATAGTCCTCAAAAGTTATATGTGTTACAAATGACTGTGTGCTACATTTATGCTTGCATGTGGTTTCCAGTGGAACAGAGTTTGGAATGTGTCTCTACGCTCCATCAATTAAACAGTATAGAAGTTCTAGGATCAGGACAGAATATGGGTCCTTTTGGCTTTAGTTCTTAGGTGGATTTGAAAGTCTAGCTCTGCATATCAGTATTAAAGTATTTTTAACTAAGAATGCTGCATCTAGGAAATAGATATCTAAAGTTTTCCTAGATTCTGATGAGACTAAAATGTTTGAAAATGAAGTGTGCCATCCACTAGACTGCAGAAAATTTAAAACAGTGCAGATCAGCAGGACCCCCCTGAAATGCCCTTGTATGTTCTATCAGAGCTCGGATGAAACTATTGAATAGTCTGCAGTAGAAAGTATCTCTTCTCTGTGTCCTGCCTTACTGTCTTACCCACACACTAGGAAACTCTTTCTACCCTGTTGGTGGGCTGCTGAAGGAAAATATCAGCATAAACTGGCTACTCCATCTATGTGATATTTTTAGTAAGCAAGTGAGAGGCACCTATAGAATCTCTCTCCAGCAAGGGCTTTCAGCTCATGTCTGTCCATTTGCAAATCCGGCAACGTTTTCAAATTACTTCCTTTTCCTTCATTTTCTCTGAGGTGCTTCACTTCACACCATTATAGATCTCAATTTATTTCTTCATAAACTATCATTATTCTTTTTAGCATTTGCGGCACTCACCCACTGTAGTTGTCATTGTTACAAATGATTTGTCATTGTTGCCTCCCTCCCTGGCTGCGCAGGGCACTCTGATTGCAAATGAAGGCCACTCCCAGTTACCCCAAGTAACAGAGCAACTGGTGAGAGATGTCATAATGAGGTCATCCCCTGAAGGACAAAGAGGACAGCTGGAACTACATGTGGTGGCCTCTTGTTGAATTACTAAATCGTATAGCAATCTTGCTAAAGAGTAGCCACATGTAATTGCTCAACTCCATTAATTAGACTATTTTCTGTGCTGTTAATGTGATTGATTTGTGTATTTCTTAAGAGTGGTTTTGTTTTTTTTTCCTTAATTCCCTCTCCAATTTGGTCTTTCTATTGTTTATTTTTTCTTCAGCTCATCCCTAAACAGCTTGGAAAGGCACATTTCATTGTTGAGTTTTCTTACCATATTGACTTAAGACTTACCATTGCAACTTTCTATACAGGCCCTTTATTTAATTCCTCTGTCAACTATGATACATGAAAAGTCATGAGGAGCGCTTACAGCAAAATAGAAACAGTTACAGAAATGAAAATGTATTTATATGTATTGTATTTTAAATCCCAGTAGCCTCAACAGAATCTGGATTCAAATTCTACAGAAGCTGAAGGAAAGCTTTGTTTAGATCTTGATGGACTTTGGGTTGGAGTCCAGACTCTACGGAACTTTCTTTGGCTTCTGCTACACTCTGTCTTTAACTGGTTTGTTAAATGTGTTTGAAGAAAACTTAAAAATTTGCAATATTTGGGCAACTCATTTTAGATCTCACAATGCATAATGATCTTCATGACGTTTCATGTCCTGGAGCTGGGTTATAATTTAAGAACCCCAGTTGCAATTTTTTTAAAAAAGTATTACTTCCTTTTAAGATTACCCAAAGGAGCAAGCATATATGAACAGATGGCGGGGGGAAAAACCCACAAATGTTAAACAAGTGAAATAAATAAATATATTTAGGGCAATCTTGCATCCTTTCTGGAAGAAGACTCAGGATAGTGAATGTTTATCCTTCCTTGTAGAAAAAGATGGAAATTGCCTGGCCATGCTCATACTTCTGTGTACATTCTCTATGCTATTTGTTTTCATGATGTACTCACAACCATCCTTTTTCAGCTTTGAACCATTTCTGCTTCTCTGCAGTGACAAACACAGTTGTGTAAAGCACTTTAGTCTGGGTGAAGTCATCTCTTTGCTTAATGCTAAATTATGTCCAAAACCTTTGAAAAGAGGAAACAAGAATTTGCATGCATTTCATATGTATTGTGCAAACTCCAGATTTCTAAACTTTGGGATAGTTCTTTTATTTTCTCTGCCATCTTTGTAACAGAACTAGCCTGACTTCCTCTTGGCCAAACTGGGATTTTATAGTGATCAAAACACTGACATGGAATTTTCCAAGCTCCTACAAGACTTTTCATCTTCAACAGAACATTAGGAGAGCTTTAAAAGTTTATCTAAGTTATTGGTTTATAAGCAAAGATCAACTTTGAGTAAAGGTGATCTTACACACCTCTGAGATTCAATTTGAATTTGATAAAGATACATATTACTTAATTGTATTTATTTGCTTAGATTATAAATAATTAAAGAGTGCCTGTCCAAATCTCCTGGTGCTTCAACACATCAATAACAATTCCATCCCCACAGTGTTGAATTAATTATTTTAACAGGAACTCAGCCAGACAACCTCCAGTGGAGACTTTTCAATTTCGTCATTACTGTGAAAAACAAATCCATAGCCTTCTTCATAAATCTTATCAAACAGTACCTTCTGTGTACTGCTCCCCCTTTTCTCTTCCTCTCTTCTGAAACTGAGAAGACATACTTACAATTTAGCCCTTATGCTATGCTTTGTTTTCCTTTAAGCTGGCTAGGACTTTAAGAATAATTTTTCAGAGAAAACTTGCAATCCTCTGAAACCACACCTAACTAAAGATAAATTTAAATGTTTTCCTCAGTTTTAAAATTCTTTAGTTGTTCACATTGTATTGGATGCTTTGGGTGAAAATCCTTTTCCTATTGCTTAAAGAAAAAAAAAATATTGTTTTTCTTTAAATCTTATTTTTGAATGCAAGCTGGCCAAGGGGAAAAAAGAATAGATAAACAAAATATTTACATTATTAAATGGCACTTATTTGATAGACTACTTGAAAAATACTTCCAAGATCATGTCTTTCTCTTCCAAATCAGGACAAAGCAATGAAAAAGAAGTTTAGTTGTCTTATTCTAATACATTGTTGGATTTTTATTTTATAAAAAACATTCAGGAATGTTATCAGAGTTTCATGTTTGTGTATATATATATATATAACCTTGCTGATTAATGATAATGTGGTGCATAGGTACCTCTGAGAATATGTAACATTGCCCCGAGGTTTTATGGGAATAATTAATTGTGTTGATCCATTCACCAGCTTGTTTTGTCCAGAAAACCAAGGAGGAGTTTTAGGTTATGCTTTTTCTTGTTGTTGTGATTTTTTTTTTTTTTGTGATTTTGTTTGTTTGCTTTTTTTGGAGTTTTGTTTGGGTTTTTTATTTGCTTGGTGTTTTGTTTTAGTATTTCAGAGTAGAGTATTATTAAAATAGTCACTAGTTCTCTTTTGTGTTTGAATTCTGTACAACTGATAACATCTAGTCTGCATTTCACTTCTTCCAACTACTAAAAAAACACCACAAACCAAACCAACTAACCAAAACAGAACAAATAAGTCCAAAACAAACAAACAAAAAAATGAAACAAAAAATCCCCCAAACGTACAGGAAACAAAACCAGCAAGGGCTTTTTAATGGCTGGAAACGTTGGCTCATGCTCAGCCTTGGAGCCTCCACAAGTCTGTTGTTGGGTGCTGTGATGTACCTGAACAAATGTCTGTTGCTGGTTGTTGTCTGATGTGATTGACATATTAGATTTTCTTACAAGGTTTATATATATCATTTGGCCAACTTATTCTTTCACAGAGAACTTCAAGAGTCAAATTAGAAATGTAATAACATGACAAGTAGGGAGTTTCTGGTACTTCTCTTTGCAGTTCTGCAGCTGTATTCAGAGGTGCTTGGACTGAGAACCGAGAGCTCTGCTGGGTTTCCTGTTCTGTTTTAGTGATAGACTGTTCCACGAATCTTTTCTTAAAACACATTTCCATTGGTGTTGTTTCTCCTCACCTACCAAACAGAGCTCTGCAGGTTTTAAGTATCTGTCCTCTTTCAGTGCAAATCAGAAAACTCTACTGGTGTTCTCTGCAGACATGTAAGTGCATCAAACTGCTTTGGTTTTACCTGTTCTGTTTAAGCATCATAGTAATATTTCTCACAGGATTAGCTAACATTTAAACATCTTACAGAGGTATTTTATATTGTGTCAAATATAAGTCAAATACACTTCATAAAATTAGCCTTTCTAAAAGCTTATTTAGTTCTCATATTTTATTGTTAGTTTCTTCTTTAGGCTACAATCTAATGCATGTATACCCAACACACTAATGCACCTGAAGATGTTTTTTTTTTTATTCATATGCATTCACAAATCAAAATAATAGCCATATTCCCAAGAAATATTGTACCTCCCCTATTTTTTACTTTTATGTTGTAACATGCAGGCAGTATTTCTTTAGAAAGGAGCTAAATAAAAAGTAGAATACTAAATGCATGAAGATTAAATACCAAGAATTCAATAATAGTAATCACATAATAGATGGTATCCTCCTAATATCTGCTGTTGGTTTTGAACATAATGAATCATACAGCAATCATGCAGTTGAAGAACACAATTCTTGTGGAGGCCTTTCATTACAGAGGTGCTTTTTGTACTTCAAACTGAACTGTTCTGTGAGTGTAGGGGGGGAAATTAGGCTGAAGCTTTTACGAATCTTAAAGTTCAGGATGAGAATGAAGATTAGCATGGTGTTTTACAGTGAGAATGCAAACTTCAGATTATCTTTTATAGGACTACTGAGCTCCTCCTGCCATCAAAGTGTATCAAGAATTTCTGAAACTTTGACAGTTATAGGCTCTATATAGTCATTAATGTCATACGAATAAATAAAGCCTGATTAATTCAACACTAATGAGATGAAGGAGGTTCAGACAGTTTTCCTCACTGAAGGCTGTATTCTCTCACAGTTCTGTTAGAGTAATACTTCCTGATTGTCATGTTATACAAACTATTTTTTTTAAACCTTGTATGGTCTTAAATGCACAGTATAGCAAGATTTGGTGAACTTGATAAAGAAATAACATATCATCAATATTATAAACTTGAAATGTTTTTTTATCTTGCAATTATTATTTTAGCATGTGTTGAAGCTAACTTTAGTGGCAATTAAGAACAGAATTTGTAGGTGCATTTGATATATTCAGAATTAGCCAAAATAACAGGATAGAAAAGGGATTATGAAGATCTGTGTTAGAAAGACAAGTGCATATTTATGGAAGAAAGACTAAATTGAGCCTTGCTCACATCCAGGACGATGTTTAAATAATCCTGAAATACTTAAATCACTTCAAAGCATTTTTATCTTTTATTAAGTTCCCTTTCAAAAACCTCTTGAGCTTCCCTTGGTCTTCTTTTCACTTCTACCCATAAGGCACATCATGTATCATCATCTCTGTGAAGTTTTTTGAATTTTTTACCTTCTACTCCTTGTTTCCTGACAGCTCATCTCTGCCTTTTTTTTTTTTTCCCCAAGAAAAAATCCTGATCAGATTATCAAGTTAGTGGAGGGAGTGTGTTCCAAATCTAAACTCAAGAGACACAAGTTTAGGAGAAATGTGCATGTGCAGATAGAACATTCAGAAGTTTACAGGCACTTAGAACCATGTGTGGTTGCCAAACGGCACGGGCCAATGTGGAAAAAGTTATCTGTTCCTCTGCCTGTGTTTTTGTGAACCCCTCAGTGGTTTTGTGTATGTGTTAGCACACACTGAAAGCAGGGAGAAGACAATGATCCTGCCAGCAGAGCAAAACTCTCTCTCTCTCAGATTCTCAAGTGCTAATCAGGCACTATTTGACCTTTAGGGTGTAGGTTTTACCATGACCATGCTGCTTCATCCAATGTCTTCTGGGGAGGGATACTTATTCCGGCACATCTGTGGTAGGAATCAGATTAAAATGAAAAAAAAAAAAAAAGTATTGTGCTTTGATTTATCTATTTTATAGTATTATGCTGCAATTCTGGCAACTGGAGATGCAGTTTCAAGTATTTGAAAGTTTTCAGATACATTTAAATACATGATAAATAGATTAATTTAATTAGAAATACCAGTTTTCCATCCTTGTGTGTGCTTCATGTTTTGAAACTATCAGAGTGATAGTGAAAACACTGCACTTGTTATATTTTTCCATAGCCTGTACACTTTACAGTGGCGCAGAATTCATGTTCTTAGTCAGTGCTCTAAACTGTTGGCTAATCCTCCCTGTTCTAATATCAGCAGTTATATTTATGCAAATTGGCATGTTGTAAAAGTTGTATCAGTCACTTATAGTTCAGAGCTGAATTTTCTCAGAATAAGTACTTGTGAAATAAACATCCCCCCCATAAGGAGAACAAGCAGTTAAACCCAGACTAAACCCAATTATAAGAAGGTATGAAATGAAATTTATTAATGTACCTAGGTAATGGTATATTCTTCAGATAAATTAAGTAAAATGTCTGTGAGAACTTAACTGAATTGTGAGAAGGTATGAGAAAAGAAAAAATATAACTTGAAAAGTTCATTTTGGAGGAGACATTAATAAAAACCGGATGACAAGCAGCAAAGGAAATTAGCTCCTAGTGCACATGGGCATGAATAATGCTAGAGGATGTATCATATAACTTAATCACATAGGCTGTAACAGGAAGATGCAACTGTGGTTTCCTTAATGACCAATGGGTGATGTAATCAAATGCTTAAATGCACATTGTCAGGTTCTGATGAGTTTCTATCAAAGCAGAGTTGGAGTATCACTTACCAGGGTGCTTAGACTGATAACACATCCTCTCTCAAGTGAGCAGAAGGAGTTAGGAGCAGACAGGTTTCTATAATGTTGTGACAGGAAATAAACTTCCTTTTTCAATCTCTGTTGTAAATATCTCATTCCCTGAAGAGATATATATATTTCTGTTGCATTTGGCAGGGTACAAAGTTGTTAATCTTCCTAAGATTGGGCATGAGACACAGTCAAGGCTAATGCAGCTGGGACCCAAAAGAGCTGCAAGAAGCTTTTAGGTGTTTCTGGCTTCTGCCAGCAGGTGCAGGCTCTGGCCCTGCAACTCTATCCATGCTGGTCCCTAGATTCACTAGTTTAAGGCACTGAAAACACACACAGAACGTGTACTCAGAAATCTGAGTGTAGGACAGTTCTCCTTCAGTGAAATGTGCTAAATAGCACTGCTAATGTTGGACTTGTAGAACTTTAATTCCTGTTTTCTCTCAGTATTCTGCACTTTGCAAGTGTGTGTTTTCATTGGAGCAAGCCCAAATGTTAAAGCTAATAAAGCCATGACCTTTGTAGCAGCAGGTTCAGACCCCAGCAGAGAAAGTTCTGCTAGCCCCATGCCCAGGAAGTCTGTTTGTATGGTGTAGGGATATGAGGATGGATGCATCTGCCTGGGTTGACATGTGAGGCAGGAGAATCTTTTCTGTGCTCAGGAGGGTATTTGGTCCTTGCTGGCTTCATAGCACAGTGTAGGTATAAGACAATTGTCCGCCAAATCGAGTGGTTTAGCAGCCATTTCAATGCAAGATACTGCCATGAATGTGAGAACCAAACAGTCAAAATTAAGACTGAGCTCACTGATAATCCTGGGCTTTACATTTTAATGCATATTACTAGTCAAGTGCTAGATTGTGTTTTTATGATAGAGTAGATTAGGAAATAATTTGCATGTGAATCTCTCTGAGTCTGTGCAGTTTCCCTGGTAACAAATGGGGAACCAAGTTCCAAAAAATCTGCTTGTTGCTATTAAAATATGAGGGGGGCGGAGAGGGAAGGAGGAGGTGTTCTTGTTTTCTAAGTTTTTATTAAAGAAAAAAATAAAACTGCAAACCTTAGCAAGACTCCTGATTTACATAAAATGGGGGATTGAAGAAATGAAATGGTTCTTCACTCACCAGCACTAAACTCATGCAAAAATCTCATTTCTAGTCAAACACCACCAGATGTTTGTAATCAGTTTTCCTTTCTGACTATTGCAAATAAAACTTGCTGTTGTTTATTGTTTTCAGGGAAGCTGTCAAGAACTGGAATTTCCATCAGTAGTTGCCTTTTAAGCTTCTTCAGAAGCTGTCTATGAAGGCTTGGAGTACAACTTCGAGATCAGTCAGGGCTCCCCTGCTCTCCTCTATGGCTCCACCAGGAGAGATCCTCATTTTGTTTCACTTTAGTTCAAGGGAGGTTTTCATGGGTCACCCATCATTCCACAGCAATTGAGGAGCTTGGACCTGGAAAAGTGTCTGTCATATGGTGCTTTTTAAGTGATGGTTAGTGACAGGTTGAAGTATTAACTAGACGACTCTTTAATGCAGCAGCAGGAAAACTTAAAAGCCAACCCCTTTGTGGTAGCTGGAGGAGTGACTGAAAGATGAAATCACCTAGTAGAAACTGGAGCAAAAATACAGGTGTTCAATCTATTGAGAAAGACTTATCCTCTAACTTCACATTCTAGAGCTATGAGGCAAAAAGAAACTTCAGCTAAAAAAAAGAAACGCCCCCCTTCCC
>JAWWEV010000172.1:30228927-30245023 GCA_035583235.1 Hafferia zeledoni
CCCCATTTTAAAAGCTTGTGGATTTACTAAAGGGCTAATGTGAAAACATGCAGGAGAGGTGATCCTGTGTCCATTTTCAGTAGGAGAGGCATCCTGCAAATAACAAGACTTTATGTCATTTTGAAGGGTGCAGTGAAATTTTCCTTTCTCAGATTGTAATTACATTTCCAGTTCCCTGCTAGCATATGCTGATTGCCTTTGCAGCTTCCTTGGGGCCTTGTCAATCCATTGATTAAAGAAACGTCCTTTAAGTGGATTTGTACTGCATTTGAATATCTGTTAGCATTTGATTTGGGCTGAATGCTGATATGACCCTCAGTAAATAGCTTTTTTTAACTCTTCTAATTTTTTTTTTTTTTTTTTTTTGATGGATCTTGTGACATCAACTATTTCTCTTCAGTTCTGGACTTTCAAATGGATACTTGATAGGTTCGGTTGACACTTGTGAATGAAAACCACTCTTGTGGTTGCAGAAAAAAGCCTGAGTGTTACCAGTGCATGTTATAGGTCTGATCCAGAAGCTAAATGGCAATGAAACATGATTATTTCTTTAAAATAACGTTGAAGTAATAAATGTTATGCTAGTCACTCCACCGTCTTCTAGCTTAACAAAGTTTTTGTTCTTACTGGTATTTTTGACAAGGGTAGACACCCAGGGGTTTTTTTAGTATCCTTGTATTTATGAGGCAATTCCTCCAGGATTACCTCATCACTCAGTCTGAAAGAAAGAACCAGATTTACTCAATGGGGTCCAGTAACCTCTGAGCCCCCGTCAAGGGCAGCAAGATAATGCATGTTCTTTAGAGGTTTTGCTGAATTGTGACCAAAGTTCTTAGGATCAAATTCATGCAGAGAAACATTAAGTGGAAATCTTATTTGCAGGAACTAAGTAATATGTCCTCCTGAGAGTGACCTTTGGTAACTTCAGATGTTTTCAGTAAAACTGCTCAGTGACTGCTGTGTGTACAATTTTCAATGGGCAAAACAGAAAATTTAGTGACAATATTGGTAAAGCAAAAGCTGTATATATGGTGAATATAATATGTGCTCTCCCACATTTTTGTTTGAAAAAAATATTTCTAATAAATTATGGGGTGTCAAGGCTGTTTTAGTATTTCAAGAATTTCACTATTGCTGCAAAAGGATGTATCTACATTCTTTAAAAAGAAACAATGATCTTTTAAGACTATTTTAAAATTTACTCTAATTACTTAATCATTCCAGTGAATACTTATTAGTCAATTATTGTTAGTATTTGTAATATTTATTTTAATTAGTATTTATTTAATTAGGGGAAATATTAATTAGCTCAACTATTCTCAAGTGTGTTCATAATTAGAATAGACTACCAATTTATTTTTTAAGAAAAATATGAAAGATCTCTTTGGCAAGTTTCTTAAATATATACTTTTTTTTTTTCTTAACTCAGATTTATATTTTTCCAGCAACTCAACTTTTTAGTTAAAAACTCTTAGCAGGTGATAAAGGGGAGGAAGGTTTTTAGATTAAAGGAGATATCTTGGACATGTAGATTTATGCAGATCAAAGGGGCAATTTCCCTGTGTAGCATATGCTGTAAGATTATGAGAACTTTTTTAAGAACTGTTTTCCATAAACAAATAAACATGTACATGCTCACATGAATAAAAGGTGGCAGTGACTTATGATGTACTATATAAATTTGAGATTATTCACAATCTTCCCTACCCATAGTCAAAACAGTTTTATTCATTACATTCATAACCTGAAACACAGCTGATGTAGACTCTGACTTTTTGAATATGATTGAGCATGTAAGAGAGATCCAGGCTGAAATTTCCTAAAATAGCATGCCAAGCCCTTCTGAATTAATACTGTCTTTCTATGACTTACAGATATTTTGAAGAAAGAGGAATGAAAGTACAACGAAGGACAAAGCTATTAAATGTGTTTAAAATTTGTAGGACGATATGGACAAACTGCAAGTGTTTACTAAAGGCGTTTGCATTTGTTAAGCTGAAATTTATTTGAAGTTGAACATTTCACAAGGAAATAACAGCTAAATATTTAAATAATCTAACTATTTTAAAACACAGGGAACCATTTTTATGGGGGAAATAAAAACACTTTATAGTATCCTAGTATTTCCATACCTGGCCCTTAGCAGAATAACACCACAACAACTAAACCCCATAATTTAGAGAGGAGATCTACTGCATAAATCCAAGGCCCTTTGACATGGGTAGGAATTTGGTTTTGAGACTTCGTGGGTGTCTTTGCTCTGCCACTGCAGTGTGGTTACACGGACTGGTGCTTTCACAGACTCAATAGCAATTCTTTGCCACTGCTCTTGACAGAGTCAGAGTGCTGAGAGACTAAAGCAGGAGAGTATATATGGAATAGCTGCAGGCAATGTATTCCACTGCTTACTGCAATGGCCATTACTGTGTGTTTTCTAATGACTAATCTGAATCTTTCACGCTGAAACTGAAACTTATGACTTACTGTCTTGCCTGCTACAGTATAGGAGACAGATAACTTTCTTCTCCTCTATAGAAGACTATTTTTATGATTTAAAACTGGTACAATATCTACCTTTTCTTGGTGTTATTGCTCATGGGGTTTGTTGTTTGGGGTTTTTTGGGGGGATTTTTTTGTTAAGGATACCATTCTGGCTTCTTTTAAAGCAGCATAGAAAATGCATTCTAGACTTCTACATGTTCTTACTTCTTTTAACTGCACCCTGTGGTGTATTCACATATTTTTTTGAGCTACAATGCCTCAGACTGCACAGGATACTTCAGCTGAGACAACAGAAACACTCAATAAGTGAGAAGTGTTATGTGTGAGATTTAAATACATTACTCTACACTAGGACTTCCTCTAGATGAGCATGTAAAATGATCTTTCACAGCAACCAATATGGTCACACAATTTCTATATATAAACCCTGAATCATCAGCTATAAGTAAAAAAAAAAAAAAAAAAAAAAGAAAAAAAAAAGAAATTAAATACATGGACATTTACATGATTAGTGTATCCCAGAGTTAAGGAAGATCTTAGTACAAAACTGTTTTGTATTTTGGAATAAGATGTTGTCAATATATCTAAAGATTAAGAGCTAACATTTGGCTTTAATTATTTATCATTTGATTAGATAATCAGTTCCTGTTTGCAACCACATAAGATTTCAAGCGAGAAAATATACCTGGAAAAAAGTTTCTTTTTTAGTTAAATCATACGTGTGTGTAAGTATGAAATCTGAATAGCTACTGAGGTAAAAATCCCCTCTTCATCTACAACAGCTCCTCAGCATCCAGCAGTATTGTGTACACAAACAAAATATTGAAAAGGTCAGAAAGTATCATAAAAGCAAAGACTTAATTCCAAATGTGGTGTTTTTTTGTTTTTTTTATGTAACTGCTACTGGAAGAAATTGCTTCCATTGCTTTTGTTGGCTGCAATTGCAACCATTCTGTGTTAAATATGCAGGTACACTGAGGCTGTGTCTGTGGCAATCTTACTGCTGAAATCCAAGGGCTGGATGGGTGGCCAAGGGAGTGGACTGAAGGCTGCCCTGGAACCACCAGGCTCAAAGGGTTGTGATCAATGGCACAATGTTTATCTGGAGGCCAGTCACTGGTGGTGACCCCAGGGGACGAGCCAGGGACCAAACACTGTTGGACAACTTCAACAGTGACTTGAATGATGGGACAGAAGGCAACATTGACAACTTGGCAAATACAGAACTGGAAGGAGTGGTCAATCCACTGAGGGGGTTTTCTGTTGGTCAGCTGGACGTTGGTGGTGTGGAGAAATAGGCAAGCAGGAATGTCGGGAACTTCAAAGGGAAATGCAAGGTCCTATCAAACAGCCTTTTCAGAAAAACTAAGATGATAATCCTTTAGGAAATATTTGATACCCAATTGGCAGTCTGTCAATGGCCTCTTGAATAAAATCTGAATAGATTCCTAACTGGTAAATTTTCCCTGAAGCAGGCACAGAAAAGGTATAAGTATGAAACTTCTTGGAGATGTGACAAAATATGCCATGTCCTTTTTATTTTTTCTCCCCTGTATTTATGCAGGATGCTATTCTGGTGAAAATTGCTGTTCCAGTTGTGGTATAAATGTCTTGATGTTATACCTCACAACAACTGTGTTTGCTGACTACTTTTTGGTGTGTATTTATTTTGTTAATGGAGCCACAAGAAGTAGAAACTCTTGAATACTCTGTAGTAATTTTTTCAAACATTTTCTCTTTTTTGGGATCATGCTTCAAAATCTGAAAAGTAAAAATAACTACTGGTAATTTGTAATAAAGAAAATAAGAACTTAAGGACTCTGCTATTATTATTTGGGTTAATTGCATGTGTTAATGATATTATCTTGTCTGTGTCATTTACAAGTGTGGGTAACATGGTAGTGGTGGGAAATTATGAAGAAACCTGCACTTGTGTCTGAAATAAAGAATTCATATAGCTGAAGAAAGGACCTCTGTTCCTTTGGCCTGACAGTTTCACATCTGAAAATATAATCTTTAATATATTACACAGATCAAAATAAAGGAGGTATGTAAGCATACACGTTTACACTTGAAAGTGCAAATATCTTAAACATTTTATATTTTTAACTAATTATACTTCTGCCAGAGTTAGAATATGGACTGCTAGTAATTCCAGGTGAAAGTACTTTATGTTTGTCAGTGTCTCTTTTAACAGAAATAGTCAATAGAACTTGTTTTAATTTTTTCTTTTCCTTCTTAAAAGAAGACATGAGTGCCACCAAAATTGTTTGTTCTGTTTCTGGTGAAACAAGCATAATTGGATTTGATTTTTTTTTTTTTTAAATGACTAAAAATCAGTCATTGAAACCCAATATTTTGAGTTCTGTGTCCCCAGGTAAGGGACAAGAAGTTTAGTTGCACAGAAGTGAATGGTATGTGGCAAATATTACTCTGAAAAAACAATTGGTCTACAGAGGTATATCTGTGCATAAAATGTATTTTCCTGAGAGTTTTTTCTGTATTTCTGTTGGATAATAGGTCTGCAGAGTAAAAAACATCCAGCTACTTTTTTAGGTAAGTTGGTACAGAATTGGTGGCAGCTGTTTGTCCTTTGGTGTCATGGCTTCATTTTATATATAGGTGTTATTTCATATTTCTTTTTGTCATTTTCACTGCAGTATTTAATGTTACACATTATATATTGTCCTACAATTATTATGTTATGCTTATTTACCTATTATATACTCAGTAACATGTTTATTTGTCTTTGAATCAACTATTCACTTGGTTCAGTTTCAAAGAACCTGTGAATCCAGCAAAATTAATTAGTGCTGTAGCTATCCTTGAAGTCTGCAGTGCCAATGCCGCTTATCCTTGCAAAGAAAGATGCTTTCCCAGGAGCATTATGCTGCCCCTCCAAAACGAAGTATAGAAGCAAAGAGCTCTTCCAAGAGTAGGTGCTGTGTGTGTACACAGTAAAATTCAGACGGTTTTACTGAAGCAGGGCTGAGTTGGTATATGCTTGCTTAAATAAGTACTGATAAATGTTCAAGTTATTTACTTAAAACAACAAAAAGCCCTTCCATACAGATTTTGAATGTACAATCACTCATATCATGCCTCAGAAGCAGATGACTGACATAGGCTGGTTTTGCTTCCACAAATCCTGTACTACCAGCGCGTATTTGGGAGCAACTGTCATTCTCCTTCCTGTGACTGAATTGATATAACGAGCTTTCAGAGAGCTTACATTTAAGGAGGACTGCATGTTGACATAAGCAGTTTGACCAAGATTTTGAAAATCTGGAGATGTGTAGGAGGATGTGAGTGTGATGTGTCTTTTGCAATGTTCTCGAGCCTCGCTGTCTCCTGAAGGTCCCTCCCTGGCCAGTTTGACAGGACAAATCACAGGCCTTTCTGATGTGTTTTGTTTTGTTTTTCTCTCTGTGTTGATGACTGTGGCATTCAGTAGCTCAGCTGAAGTGACTACTGAAAGAGTCTCTTGATTCAATTCTTCATGCTTTGTGCTTGGCTAAACCTGTTGGATAGCAGCCCATGGATCTGAGCAGCTCATGGGAAAGCATTAGAAATTCATACATTTGAGTACAGTCCATCTGCAGCTCTTTGAGCTACATTTCACACCATCGTGAAGTTTATTCTGTGAGCAATCAAATGCAGCATATACATGCTGATGGAGCACTCTTTGGTACACATTTGGGCTCCAAACTCACTGTGTGTTTACTGACAGGGCTCAGTTCTAGGCTTTAGCACATGCATAAACAATTTTAAGGAGAGAAGCTTGTCCAAACTAGTCTCAGGAATGTTTTTGAGAAGTTTTGGGCTCTAAGCTATGGGAAGGGCTTTTCAACAGAACGTTTATTGATGGACCCACACAAGCAAATAATCTGTGTGAGTGATGTATCTCTGAAAGTTGTTGGGAATTGAATTGTTACTGTGTTTCAGCTATTTAATTTTGGATCACCAAACTTGCATACTTTGCTTTACTACCAGCTGATTCCAAATCCATTTTCAGCATTTAATGGGTCCTGGCACAGAAGTCTGTTACAGAAATTGCTCTCATTCTTCTCAGCACCACCATCAGCTATAGGGGTACATTTTCTGTTTTGTCTAAAAGCAAGAAGAGGCCTGTCTCGCACTTTCCAAATGGTCTGATTTTGTTATCTATTGAGTGAAGGACAACTTGCTTCATTATCTGGTTGCTTTTTGACTGAATTTTATTTTCTAAATGCCACGATGCAGGCTTCTTTCAAATTGTCCATTAGATTCAGCAATTTTCCTGACTGGAAAAGAGTTTGACTGTATCTGGCTTGTTGTAAACACAGCAGCACACATCTGCCCCGTGCTTGGTCCCTGGGCACAACAAGTTGCAGCACGCAGAGCACCGAGGGAGCAGGCTGCTTCCAACACCCTTTCTTGGGAAAAAAAAAAAAAAAAAAAAAAAAAAAAAAAAAAAAAAAAAAGAAGTCTTTGACACATTTTAGGGAATTGACAAAACTTATTCTAGCTCATACTTTCTCTGAAACAGGTAGCTCCTCTTCACTGCTTATCGTTGTTGTTTATTTAGTGTCAAATATAATTTGGATGATTGAAAGCATGGCAAAGTATATTAACTGGCTGCTTCGCTTGTAAATATTTTGGGAACTGCCACTTTCATATGTGAGACCATACAGTGTTTTTGTCCTGTATTTTAAAATGGAACAGTTTGGTGTGTTTAAATTATGGGTCAAAAACTGAATAAATGAAGAAGCTAACTAGTCAGTCTGTCTTGCTAATGAGCAGTCACTACAACAGAAGCTGAGCTGCCAATTACTGGCCACTTCTGGCTACTCATTAAGTATGTTTCAGTATGAACCTCTTATGATTTGGCACATGGCCAGATCGAATTCAAGTTTTCTCCATGTCCGGAATAATACTGCCACTGTTTTGATAGACAAGTGAGCTGCAAGTTTCATATATCTACAGCAAACAGTAATTTGGGCATGACAAAAGGGCATATGCTCTTCCTACTGCCAAGAAATTATTGCAGAAGTGATGATATTTAACAGTGGTAGATGAATTCCATTTTATTTAGCTTGATTTATGTCACTGAATAAAATATTTACCAGATAGCTAATATCATTCTATCCCTTTAGCACCTTTAGAGGAGTAACATGTACAGCAGCTATGGTCCAACATTGCCTCTTATTTGCTTTCAAGAGTTCATTGTGGACTGCAGAAACTGACTTTTTAAGTATTTTGGAAATGTAGAGGAAAACATGTAGCTCTGTAAGTCAGTCCATTAGGATTGTGATTTTTAGAGATTTTTTTTTTTTTAAACTCTTAGTACCACTGCACCAGATATAGACCTGATTTCAATTTGATCTTTGTACAGAAAGATCAGACTGGTCCTTAAAAGATTGGCTCTTGTGAATTCACATTTTAGGGTATGCAAATGTCCAAAAAACTAAGGCTTGTTTCGCTTTGTAGGTGTCATTTGACTCCATAGTAGCAATGCTATGTATTTTGAGGATAACTGCAGTGTTTTGAGCCCATGGAGTGTATATTAGACTTACTTGTGGTACCGGCAGCTATGTAAGCTTCAGCTGGTGAATTGGTTTCATATTCCATTTGTTTTATGGAATCCAGCAGAGAGATGTTATGGCCTCTGTTGTACTGTTAGTGGGTCCTTGCAGAATGCCAGAATTTTATATTCACTTAAGTAACTGGATCAAAAAGTCATTTCTTGTTAGAGATACTACATCCTACTTCTGATTTAAAGTTTCTTTATATGAGCTGCATACATAGGCAATCGTGCCCACCACTGTACAGAGCCCATTGGACCTCAGTGAAGTACTGTGTAATGTTAGAATAAAAATTTTTTTAGATTAATTATTTGTATCTGTGTGCTTTAAAAATATACATCTTAAGGAACTTTTTTTTAATGTGAGAAATTATTTACAAAAACATTTGGAAGGAAGTTTTTAATGTGTCCAATGTCCAAAGAGCAGAAAGCACAGAAGTTGGGAGACTGCTGGGCGGGGGGGGACACACACTGATTTTCTCTCTTTTTTTTCTGATGAGATGTGACACATTTCACTATATTTGTTTGACAGAAGCTTCTGTTACTAATATTTTTTGTTTAGTTTTGAGTTAGCAACTTTTACAAAGCTAAAGAGATTCTATTTATGAGGAACTGTGCTGTCACTTATGCCATGCACTGCATCCTTCCTAGCTCTCACTTTATTCACATGTGAGTACTTGCAGTTATGCTAAGCCTGTATTCTGTCAGCTACCATTTTGACTTATCTAAAATAAGGCAAGACATTTGTGCAAGGAATAAAAAGATCATAAGGCATTCTGTCAGTTTTATTGGTTTCTCCCATGAGTTTCACTGCTCTCCAGACCTCAGAAGCCCTTATTTATCCCAGAAACCTTGGAATTTACAGACTGACTTTGCTAAAGCACTGCTGAACTTTAGAATCCTCATAAGAATGCTGGAAATCTTCAGAAAAGCCTTCTATGATATCAGCAAATATCTCCCATGAGAAGCTTTCTAGCACAGTGAGCAATGTTCAGTGGAGATAAACGAGTGTGTGATTCTCATTTAGAATTCTTGCTTGAAAAACATGAAGTCTATGAAACTTTATTTGTCCTGGTGTGGCACATATTATTCTTATGTTTTCAGATCCTGTCAGACAGAAAGTTTGGCTTTTAAAGGTTATTTTTTATATTTTAATGACTAAGCCAATCATTAATGATTTTAAACTAAAAGATGGTAGATTTAGATTAGATGTAAGGAAGACATGTTTTCGTTATGAGACACTGGCACAGGTTGCCCAGAGAAGCTGTGGATGCCCCATCCCTGGAAGTGTTTACCCAGGCTGGAATGGGCTTGGAGTAATGTGGTGTAGTGGAAGGCGTCCCTGTCCATGGCAGGGGAGTTGGAACAAGATGATCTTTAAGGTCCCTTTCAATCCAAACCATTTTATGATTCTGTGATCTTCGAGACTATGCTATTTGTTGCAGTAAATGCTTTTGCTCTGAAAAAAAGGGGAAGGGACTGAAGTAACTTTCTTCCTTTCTGTGAAGGTTCAAAAATACCTCAGTCCAAAAATATCTCTCTACTTTTGGCATTTTTGTTAGAATAGGCTTTCCAGCCATATTTTGTGGCTGTAACCTGGCTTAAAACCTGGCAGAGCTGTGTTCAAAAGGTGGGTGGCACTGGGCTCCAACAGTGATGCTTTGCAGTCACTATGCCACAATCATAAATGAGAAAGTAGACTAAATAGAGAAAACAGTCTTAAACTAAGTAATTGGTGTTCTCCAATTTTATGTAGTGCTTAGGAATATGTTTTAGTGATGGATTTGTCAGTGCTCTGTTAATGGTTGGACTTGATGATCTTAAAGGTTCTTTTCTAGACTAAATGATTCTGTATTTTCATACTTAGGTCTTCTGATTTTGTCAATACTTTCTCTTCTCATGTAGCGACTCAGCCCTGAATTGAGCAATTAGTGATACTCTGCTGGACTTTTGGGCTTATTTACTATTTTGTTTTGTGCTGTTGAGCTGGAGCAAAAATGTCAGATGACAAGTAAAAGGGATTTGTTAATCCCAGTTTCAAGAAGGTTTAATGGATATGATGCAAAGTTGACTGGCTGATTTTGTTTTGTCTCCAGCTGTAAATCAGTTGTGAGAGCAGATGTATGTATGAAACCAGAGTGAGAGGTAGAAAACCTTTTATACTCTGTTAAGCTTTTAATCAGTTATTATATCTGTGTCTATGAATGACAGCACTGTTGCAACAACTTAATAAGCGGTTTTCATTTATCCATTAATTTTCAAAGAAGTTTATAGATTCCTTAAATATTTTTAATGTAATAGAAAAATATTAAATATGCTCCCTTATGCCATGGTTTCTCATATTGTTTTGGTATATAACTTTCTGTAATAGTTTTAGTTATAAAATCTCCATTTCACATGTTGCTCCCTCATCTTTGAAGCTTTGGTTGACTTTGTTTGTTTGTTTGTTTTTAAATTCATCCCCAACCACGGCCTAAAAAACTTCTGGCTCACTTGAAGGAATTGAGGGGAGAGAAGAACTGAAAAGAAGAGCAGAACTGAGAGAAAATTAACTGAGCCTAAGAAATTTTGTAAAGTAAGAATTAGCAAGTAATTTAACCAGCACAGGCCATTGCAGAGCACAGTTCAACCAGGAACTTTTACTAAAAGAAAAGGGCAATTCTGAACATCTCATGTAAGATGTATTTAAAACTAGGGTACTTTCTAAGTCACTTTTAAATAAAATGAGATAGAAACTACATTTCCCTAAATGTGATAGAGAAAACACAGCAATGAAGAGAATGCTGTAATAAAACAGCATTTCAGAAAGGAATTAGGATGTACCCTTACCCTCTAAGTACAAATATTGCTGTTCCTAACAAAAGAGTTCAACCTAAATTCAGGCAGCACTTCATGGAAAATTAATTATGGTTTCATTTTGGTCCACCTACTGCTATTTTCCCTAAGTGAATACTTTGGACAAGGAAGCAAATGGGATCTGAGGAAATGGTAGGTGAGGAACCCTTAATTTATGGCATTTTCTTTCAAGAGTTTTTTGAATTATATTGGTAGAATACAAAGACTCCAAAATCACGCTTGCTGGATGATAAATTCCTGTGTTTATTTTATTGGAACAATACTCATGAAAAACTTAAATGACTGTGAATGTTGGTGTGAAATAAAGTTCCTCAGTTCTATTCTCCATGTTTGCAAAGAAAAATTTCAAAACCTTTCAGATTTCTCCTTCATTGAAACATCATGTTTCTAAATGTTAATTCCATTTCAGTGTTATAAATTCATTTTTCTAGATCTTATTTATTCTCTCTATTCTCAGTAGCACAATTCTAAATGATACCATAAAAAAAAAAAAAAAAAAAAAAAAGAAATAAAAAAGAAGAAAAGCAATCTGAATATGAGAAGCTGATTGGAGAGGTTAGGTCTCTTAGGTCTCTTCCTTCCAGCCTCTACTCCTGGCACTGCAGAATTGTTTTCTAAACCCCATAATTTATTTTTACAAATCTTAAATGACAGACTCTCCCCTTTGTTTTTGGGAAATTCAGTCCACAGTTCAGTATGCACTGTGAGGTGTTGTCAGACCTGACTACTGTCTGTTTCACATAGGTTTCCTTGAGTATAGTTAGGTTTCTCTAAGTTTCATCTGCCTGATAGACTTTTGACCTTAAAAAAGTGCCACACTGTCTTTTTAGGTTTGTTCCCTTAAACAGAATTTCTCATATAGTTTCTACTCCCTGATATTCGTCTTTTCTTCTCTGGGATTACGTTGATAGTGTGACCAAAGCCAAAGAGATTCCCTTGGCTGTAGAATTCTTAAAAGGAAGGAATAAAAGAAATATGAGCAAGTTGTTACATCACAGCTTGAAGCCTGGACCTGCTCACAGTTCTCCATGGTAGTAGAGAATTTTGCCAGCTGTTTTCACAAACACTTGCTCAATTGAACCAGAGTTCTGTTCTGCGCTGTTTAGCTCACAGAGATACTGTTGTTGAGGTACTAAGCCAAGAAGAAAGCATTATATTAAATCACCTTGAACTTTGCAGAGGTGGCTTTCTGTGTGTTGTGAATTTCTTTCTGTATTATGTAATGTTCAGAATTTTTCCCTTTGCTATTGAACAGTTTTTCATGGTATTTCTGCCAGAAATTGTTTCATGCGTTATTAGTATAATTTCCTAATTAAATTTATTTCTGCATAATTACCAGCTATAAAATCCTCTTATATTTGCCAACTGTACACATTATTACTAATTTTCCTAAAAACTTTAGACTTAAATGACATGAGTAAGAGGCCTTTGCCTGCAGAGGCTAAATCCCTGTGTTGCAATGGCTCACTCGCAGTATTGGCAAAGACAGTATTTGTATTAAAGTGTGAACAGCACCAGAATTTGTCCAAGGACTGTATGCTTGGCTGTACTGTAATTTAATATGAAGAGTAAGCAGACTCTTTCAGCCTTTTTTCACCACTTTCTCCTAAAAAAAAAAAAAAAAAAAAGGCACAGAATTGGAGAGCTCTAATATGACAACCACACATTTCTTTCTGAGGCCATAGTATGATGATGCAACTTATGGAAAATTTCATCCCCTTTCCAGTCTCTTTGGTGTCTTATATCAGACCAGTAAGAAAAAGATGTATTTAGAAGCACCTGAGACTTTCTCACTATGACCATTTGAGAGCCCATGAAAAAAATTTTCTTCAAAGCTACTAAGAGTTAAACAGGTATGCCCCATCCCTGGAAGTGTTCAAGGCCAGGTCAGATGGGCAATTTGAGAAACCTGGTCTAGTGGAAGGTTTCTATGCCCAAGGAAGGGGCATTGGAACTTGATGATTTTTAGGGTTCCTTTCAACTCAAACCATTCTATGGTTCGTATCAAATAGTTTAATGTAAGAAGTTTGGACATTTTTGTTTATTAGTATTTACAATCTAATTTATTTGCTATTTTGAGCTAGAAAGACAGACATGCACTACATTGAGTATATATATTTCTGCTCTTTTTTTGTTTTCAAACAGGGTAAGTTAATGTTTCCTTTTTTGTTGTTGTTGTTGTTTGTTTGTTTGTTTGTTTTCTTTTTAACTGAAGTGGGCTTTCTAGAGGCCTGGTTTTACAGTGATATGAAATGGAAGTTAGGCCAGGTCTTAATAAACTTGAGACAGTATGAACAGCTCCTGCTTGAAAAAAACTGATGGTTGATGCAGTAAAAGCTTTGCTTCTTTTCACAGCAAAAGTGTATTATAAGGGAACTATTTAATAGAGTTTGAAAGCCTGATGACTTTTTAGGTTGCTGAGCATTTGGAGTTACAAAGAATAGAAAAAGCTAGGGAAAACAAAACTTGATAGATAAAAGAAGAAAGGTGAAACAGTGAATGTGTAGAGAGGGACAGTTACATTATTATGTATGGAACTAAGAAGTCCCAAAGCTATTGCTGACCTAGCCTGGAAAGCATGTGGTGCAGATGCACTCAAACATGGCTATGTTGCCTCTGGTCCTGTGGAAATTTGCCAAGAATAAGTAATGGTTGCTTGCTGTGAGGTACATGAACCAGGAGCTTCAATGAACTGGTGCAGAATGAGATTAGATTTCTTGGAATTCATGGATAACTGAGATTAGACTGCAGTTTTCTCTACTAGAGTACTCATCAACAGAGTACAATTACAATGAAAGTGATTTCTAAGAGATCTCTTACTTTTTCTTATCATTCATTCTAAAATGATTTCTTCTTGGTCAATGACTGTTCCGTGCTTTTACAGTGTGAAATTTCCTTCACTTTACTTAGCATGAGATACTGTTATTTGCCAATTTTTTTTTGTAAAGTAGCTAATTAGCAACTGCAATTGGATATTTGTTATAGAATACTATTTTTTTTGGTGGTTTTTTGCCTGTATGAGTGCCATGTACGGAGATGAAATGAAGATAAGTATTATTTTTCTGTGATGCCCACAAGTGTTGTGAGGGCTGAGCATGAGAATAGGTTGTATAACTTGATCTTGTTGGAGGCCTTGAGACCATTTGTAATAGCTCAACTTGTTGAATATGGAGGGAAATACAGCAACTGTTGCTGTAAAAACTTAAGGGATAATGTTGACTTAAAAGTTGAGAGGAAAAGGCTTCATATAGCAGAGGTATAAATGTTCAGAATTAATATTGTAGGAAGAACTGTATCAAAGGAGAGTGCTGTTGTCAGTATGAGTCATTGTGCAAGATGAATACCTTTACAAAGTATTGTTGATTTTTAATACACAGAACTTTTTTCCATCTCATATATTACGTAATTATGATGATGTTCATGTTCTTTCATGTTAGTTCAAAGCAGGAGTGGTTGATGTGTGTATTTTCAGATTTCACAGAGTAAAGGGTAAATTAGTTAATGGTAGTAACTGGTTTGCAACCATATTGTTTTTCTGTGTTACTTAATATATGAAACACAAATATTTTTAAAAATTTGATGAGTAGTGTGTTTTACTAGCAAATACTAGTTACCAAACAAGAACAATGAATTTTAAGGAGAATTCTTCAAAAATTCTTATTTAAGAATAATTTATCTCACCTAGTCTTATGTTCAGAGAATTACATGCTTAGGTAACTCTCCCAACATGGCTTAAATTGGTTTGCACTTTTCAGAAGTTCGGATTTACTTATTTTTACATATGCATATACAGATACAAACTGTTAAGGAAACTTTGCTGTCTGCCAGGTTAGGAAAGAGATTGATGGCTGACATCCTTAAAGAACAAGCTGAATCCTCATTTATCAATAGCAATGCATTTAGCTTAATTATGGGCAAAGAGAGCTGCCTGACCTATGCTGACCCACTACACCAGTGTGAGACTAACCTTCTCTTAGAGATTCTCAGAAGCACCTATTCATCTGCCCTTTTCTTTATGATCCAGGAAAGTTAGGCCCTTTCTGATCTCATCTTCTCTTTATTAAGTTGCACATTTTCAAGTTGTTGAACATGAAAAATGTCACCTCTTTTTACTGGTTGCCTATAAGTATTGCTATGTATTTTTAGCATTTAAGAGAATTCAGCTTTTTTCCTCAGTTAATTGCTAATAAATATTTAAAATCTTACTTTTTAAAGGTACGAAATTTATGTGGGGAGGAAAAAGAAGAGGTCTTCCCTATTTCTTTATCTCTGAATTTAGCATGCTGTGGTTAATACAAGATGTGCCTGTTCATATCTGTTCATTTCTTTTTTATTATGCAAGAATGCTACCTTGTATATTAACAAAAATACTATTAACTTTATTTAGATGTATTTATGTAATTCTGTAATACTGAATTGCAGAAGTTTGCTTTTAAAAGTAAGATTATAGCATATAGGTAGTGCATGCAATCTCAATAGTTTAAAATTTATTTATAATCTGTTAAACCTTATGTAGATTTTCTGCTAATTGTCCTCTGAGTATTCCAAGTATGAATATTTTCTATTTTATGACAACACTTATAGAATTTAAAAGATGTCTAAAGTAATTAGAGGTTCATCTGGCCTTTACTTGATCAGATTTAAAACTATTATTTTAAACTCCCAAATAGAATAAGAGTTCTGCTAGGAGACTCGTAATAGATTATTATAATCTTTTTGTTTTGTTTACCCCAAACTGCAAGGAGAGCACCAAGTTTCAAAGTCAGTCAATGTGCACAATTGCTTTTTCATGTATAAATATTGCTTTTTGATTTCTAAGTATTTGTTTTAAAGTTAATGGGGTTTTTGTTTCTCCATCTGATAGATGAAATGAAAACATTCTTCAGGCAAATTTGTGGTCAGAAGTTGGAAAAAAGGGGTGGTTGGAGGATCGACAGGTATGGTCTCTCTAACAAACTCAATTTTGTCAAAGTCAAATCTCAAGAATCCTGAGTCATAGAATCATAGAATCTATTGGGTTGAAAAAGACCTCAGAGATCATCAAGTCCAACCCTTGGTCCAGCTTCAGTCCATTTACTAGATCATGGCACTCAGTTTAAAAAACCTCCAGGGATGGTGAATCCACCCCCTCTCTGGGCAGCCCATTCCAATGCCTGATTACTCTCTCTGGAAAGA
>JAWWEV010000172.1:30245123-30259355 GCA_035583235.1 Hafferia zeledoni
CTCAATCCCCTCATCTAAATCATCAATAAAGATGTTAAACAGGACTGGACCCAACACAGACCCCTGGGGAACACCACCGGTGACCGGCCACCAGCTGGATGCAGCTCCGTTCACCAGCACTCTCTGGGCCCAGCCCTCCAGCCAGCTCCTAACCCAGCAGAGGGTGCACTCTATCCTATCCTCTACAAAAGTGATTTTCTTTGTGAATTGAGACTTGTAAGTTCCCACACCCCTAAAATAGGTTTTACCTTATTGATCACTGCTTTTCAATAGTGTTTGAGCCCCTCTCACTGTAGATCTCTAGTACTTTATATTGTTATCAGAATATGAATCTCCCCATCCCTCAACTCTCTCTCAGTAAAGGCTGCTGATATTCTTAGAGTGTGACAGGAATTTGAGATGCTCATTTCAGATGTCAGCCCAATCTGCATGTTTGAATTAGATTTCACCCTTGGTTCAACTCCTGAAGTTTAATTGATTTTTTTAAGGCCATCTTAGCTTGCATGATTTATAATTGTTTGTTTGTTTGTTTATTTATACACTTGTGTGTGACATGATTTCAGTTATTAAAATGCTCTGAGCACTTTTCCACAGTTGAGGTTTTACATACACATTTTCTGCTGATGATGAATCTCTGGTGAGTTTTCCAGCAGTGGCTGACCTCGGGAACACTGCAGGACCTTGCACTAGCACTGCCCTAGGCACCACCTTCTCACTTTCACAGTTTGGAACCCTTTTATATTTGACTCTTTCCTATGGTTTACTAGATTTTCTTTAACCCTAAAATAGCTTTTGTGGCTAAAAAAAAATAAATCATAAATTATGCTAATTGAGGGAAGTTTTTACTGTGAATTTTCAACTTTATGCATAGTTCATGAGTACCAGCTCTGCCATTTGCTGTTTAAGTACAAGTTTACTCCAAGAGAAGTATTAGGATTCTCTGAAAAGAAACTGGATGTTATTCTTTGTTGTGATAAGAACTGTGTGTGTTGGGAAGTGATTTGCAGCCATTATTTCTGGAGAAAAATAGAACCAATTACATGTTCAGGTACTCCAAATACTCCAGTTTGTCTTTATGAAGGGATTTGCAGACATGAGAGGAATCAAGTAGTCTGAGTTTCGGGGACAAGGCAGGAGGACCCGGTGGAATAATTTATATTATAGTTCAGCAGCATATTGAGGCAGAGCCTGCCTTTCTAACTTGGGTCCTGCATATCCTAGATCATGCTAGGTCAGTGATTTATTGTTTGTGTGATATCATCTGTCAATTAAAAAAAAAACCCAAACCACCACAACCAAAAAAAGCATTGAGTATTTGCCATCTTTAGAAATATTAAATAACCCTACTAAGATATTTCATTTTTGACATTCAAAAACTGAATAACTGACTTTTCCTATTAAAAAAAATCTTACTGTGAAATTAAAATGCAAGCAAAATACATAGCTTGTGAACCAACAAAATCTACAGTGATAGAAGATTATCTGAATTGGTAATACTGCTCATTTTTCACATGAGATGTCAAAATTGCAGATTGTTAAACATAAATTGCATTTATGTTTTTGCTTTATCTAGTTATGCTAAGAATGTCAGAGAATTTAAAATTTTCTAAGCTTCGATATTGTTTCACAAAATGTAGCAAGCTGATAACTAATCTGTTTTATTGTTCATTCTGGGTTAATCAGAAATGTAATTATGACTTTTAATTAGAGCAGAAAAAGTGTCTGCTATTGGCTCATAAAAAATTGCTTTTTTCTGCCTTGTCACCACAGGTTATGAAAGACAAAGAAAGCTTTCAGAGTAATAACAAGGAGATAGTCTAGCCTCAAATTACTCATAATTGAACTTAATATTTGAAACTACATCTGAATATATTGGAAACTGAAAGCTATGAATTTATATCCTAATTTAATTTTAAATCATGAATTTTAGTAGTACCTAGAAAACCACATTTTACCCCCATCAACTTTTCAAGCTGTTTCATAGTTCTGGTTCTTAATTCCATGCTAATTCCATGAAGACCAGTCAGCAAGGCTTATGTTCATCTAAGAAACCAAGTTCAGCAGTAAGGAACCCTACAAGTAAAATTTAATTTATTATACCCCAGATTTTGGTAGATGGTTTTGATAAATATATACCTACACACACACACGTATATATAAAATAAATATAGAGAAAGTGGTAAGAATTTTAAGAAACAACATTTGGATTTGTTTATTATATCCCTTTACATAAGGTACAAAGAGGGAATGTAAACCAGAAATGGGTGAGACTGATAGAGGAAACCAAATGGTACAGGCAGAAATCTATGGCTGTCATAGTGCAAGAAAAGCCTGACATTTATTTTGAAAAGGAATTCTGGCAGTGCATTTTATCCATTAGGTGAATAACAATTGCTATTTCTCTATAATGATTTCTATTTTGTATCTTGGGAGTACTTTTATGAATTTAACATACTTTTCATTCATGTAGTACATCAAGAAGTTGCTAAACAAATCTGCACTTTAGGAGTGTCAAGAAGAGAAATTTTAATAGATATATATTGAAGAGCTGAATTAGGATCTTTTTTGTGATGACTTTCAGTAAATCAGGAGGCATCAGCAATGACAATTTTTTCATACTGTGTAACCAGAATCACCCTGGTGGTTTTATGGTTGTCAGTCCTGCCTTGCTTGGTGAGGGAAACAGTGAAATTGCAAATATAGGACTAGAAACATATGGATAAAAGATTTTTTGTTGTTGTTGGATGTTCAGACAAACAAAATACTGTATTATTCTTTATCCTGCAACAATATACTTTGAATAAGATTAAAAAAATAAATATAAGGCATTGAGTTGAATTGGTGTATTTCTAAAATGCCACTTAGCTTTGCTCTGAGTATTGTTAAACTTGAAAAGTCAAAATATGCAAAATGACCAGCTAATCAGCAATAGAAATAAAAACTGATTCGTTCATTAGTGTCCATTATACAGTAAGGTCACTATAACGTGATTTCAAGAATGAATTTTTACAGTTTTGCTCAGTGACCTGGAAATATCGAATAATTAATACTATGATTGTGCACATGATTTGAGAGAAAAATAAAGAAGAGAACAGTTTGATTTAGAGCTCTTGATTATCTGGGCATAAGTAAACAATATGTAGCTCAGCATGGCCAGGAAGGTACAGAGATTTCTGACCATAACACAGAGGGCTGGGAGAGGAATACCAGAAAGAGGTGACCCCAACTTTTTGAACTAAAAGATGATGTCACTCTGAAAATCCTCTTGTAAATCTTCTCCTTAATTTCAAATATTAAGGCTATTAATTTTCAAGGTAATATGATTCCATAATTTGGAGTGCACTATCCAAAAGAGGTTTATTTGTAATATCTTTCCTCTGTTAAGTTTTATTACTTTTGCTTTTGATGTGTCAGAGTACTTCTGTAGGTGAGCTTTTCTATACTTGGTTGAACTGCAGTACCTTGGATTTAAAATTATGGCATTACTTAGAAACCAAAGAATAACTTTCAGAGATGACTCAAAACTAACTTCCAAAACAGCAAATCCATTGATAGTAGTTATACCAAGATGTTAAATGTCAGGTAATGCAAGGAACTGTTGATTCATATTTTATCTTCAATGTATAAGTCCTGCCCATGCTTGCTGTATCTTGATACCTGTTCTAATTATTTCTGTAAGTGTTTAAAAAATCCATTATAACACTAATTAGCACATTAGTCCTTAATTAGCCATTAGCTAGTCAAATATTTGTCTCTGTCTCAAAGTGTAGAGATTCCACAGGGGACTAACCAAATTTCATACTTTATGAGTAGATTTCTAGCTTGGCCTCTGAGGAGATGATTGTAAAACTGTCATGGATTTCATGGAGCATTTGGAAAATGTCTAGGTGTAGCACGGCTTCTGAGGATCCGTCATTCCCAATTCTTTAGAGAAGGAAGAGAACTATGTAAATCCTCTCAGACAAAAAACCAAACAAAAAAAAAAAAACACCAAAAAACCAACCAAACAAAAAAAAAGTTGGTTTTCAAGGCCTTGGAACATACAGACCACTGCTTTTTTGGTGCTGGAATATAGAGTGGGTTTCTGCATCTGACAGGTAGGCCTATGTGAAATACCTAGTGCTTAATTTCAGTTGTGTTTACTGTATTTGATAATTATGAGAATTATAGTATGGAGATTTTATACCTCTTTGCTTTTTATTTATGCTGGTGTTTGCTTGAAGGAGGAGTATGCCCAGTAAAAGTCACACGGTTGTAGTGATTATCTAAAAAATCAGTGATTTTAAGGCAGTGGTTGTGATGGTGGTTATTGCTACTGTTTTATCAATCCTGGTCTGTTTAGAAAGTCTTATATTACATGGGAACGTCCCCAGAGATCTGTCAGAAGCTGCTCTCAGTGCTCAGGGGGTTCCTTAGCCACACTCCAGCCAGAGCTGGATGGTCAAACTCTCCCACAGTGAAGCTACAAGCCAGACGAAGGTGCAAATGACAGGTATAGTCATTCGTGACTATCAGCCAACTGGAACTGTAAGGGTCTTGGATGCTTTTTGGTGTCAGTCCCACTGTGATATACTTGTTAAAAGTTCCCAGGTTGTGGAGAGGGAGCCCCTTCGAAGTACAGCTTTAAACTTTGGCCTGGGACAAAGATAAACTCCTCCCAGTCTCATTCATGCCTTGTCTCAAAGGAAACGCTCACAGCTAGGTGAAACAAATTTGCCTGCAGTGTTTAGTGTCAAGCTTCCCAGATGAAGAGGAGATCAAAGCTGAGAGATTAGGACATGCTGGTTAGAGGGGAAAATTGCAGTTTAGCTGTGCTGCTATTTTTAAAACTTGTCATATTTGCCTTCTGTCAGGTGAGCTGAGCTCTGATGTGTTGTGAAACGTGGATGCACTAGAGCTCTGTGGATGGATTTGGGAGCATGTCACAGGAGAATTGTATTAACCTCATTTCCTACTGGGTCCTGATTAAATGAGAAATCCAAGGTTTTTGCAACTGTATCAGTGATATGGTTAATGTGAGAAATGCCATAGACAGAAAGCAGTGTTCTCTTTATCTTTCTTTAAAATAATAATAACAATGCACACACTTGGAGTTTCATCACAAGTACTGCTAAGGCCATGTTGACTTTCTAGAAAGACACTTACAGAAGGATCTTTTTTTCTTCCTGACCTTCTTATACCTTCCTTCTTTCTCTCAGCGAGTTTCCACTCCAGGTGTGTCTTCACCAATTTCTTCAAGGGTTGGATCTGTCCCATAACATCTCTGACCTTCCTTCTGCATTTTCCCTCTGTATCTTCTCTCTTTTGTTTCAAAAATACTTCCAGAATTAGTCTTCAAGATTTCCTCTTGTCATCATAAAAGCTGAATTTTCTTTGCTTTTCAAAAACATTTAGAAAGCAGCTTTAAGAAAATAAAAGCCCATAGGTACAATAAATAGTTTAGAAAATTAAGCTTTGATTAATTCATTTAACACTGATATTTGCATACACAGTAGTTAAGGTTTTCTTGTTTGCCTGGGAGTAGAAATTGTCCTGTCAAAAGCTGTAAAACCTGAAGGTGTGTTTTCATTGTCAATATCCCATTGAACAAGTTATTTAGTGAAAAAAGGGGTAGTCCTGTCCTGAAGAATTTACAAAATCAAGTATCATTTTTTTGCAGGATCTGATTGCGTGTATAGATTTTCTAAGATTTAATTTCAAGCTTAATTCTTCATGTATAATTGCATATGAATTTTCTACTATGCTATTTGTTCACTCTCTCTAAACAGCACTTACATGTATAAATAGAAACAAAAGATATGCAAACATTAAATATTGGTGGGTGATCAGTCCTGCACATATCTGTCATTCACTAGTTTGGGGGTTTTTATACATATGTCTGCATGTGCTTTTTATTATTGATTTAAATAAAATACATATTCCATAAAATGATAAGGATGGTGGATTTTTGTGATCAAATTTTCATGTTTTCACTTAAAACCTTGGAAAGAGAAAAGAGAAGTAGCATTTCTAAAAATGGGACTAAGCTTAATTTGTGATGGATCAAACTTTACATAACCCTTAATTTTGATTTCATTAGAGTTAAATCTGATATAGACTTTGAGGTAAGACTCATAATGTCTGCAGTGATAGCTAATAAGCACAGAAATATGACGTAAACTGTAGAGCCAGATCTATACCTCTTTATTTCCTTTTCATATTTTTATCTACCTGTAACAAAGGCTGGTGTGTGACTCATAAAAAGTTTTCATTATTAAAGGCAGCAATATATTGCTGCTTAGAAAACTGGGTATACTTCCCTGAAGTAAAATATGAGCCCTATTCATTCTATATCACCACATAGACCTGGAATTGTTAGCAGAGGACTTATTTAGTATTGATATATTATTCTTACTCAGTCCCAAATAACAAAAATGACCTGTGGAAAAAGGAGCTCCTGAGAAATGATTTCATTCTGTAAATTAGTTTAAATTAGCATCATTCTGGAGCTCCTAAAGTTAAAGCATCAGACACAGAATATATCTCACAATGTAACCAATAAACCCTTGTTTTTGGAGTTCAAGTGCCTGAAAGCTTAGGTTCAAAATGGAAAAAACAATAAAAGTTATTTATGTATACTCTTGAGGTCTAATTAGGCTCAGTATTTCACATGCACGTGTATATTTACAAGCTGGATATTGTAATGTTTATGGAAATTGACACTTAACTTTGAATTGCTTCTATTTGCATATGCAAATTAGCAAAGCAATTCAGTGTGAATGGATTTTAGAGACCTGTCAACAATTGTTTATGGAGAAAGGCAGGAAAACCTGGAAACAAATCTTTGAGAATTAATGGCTTCGTTTGTCTGAGAGCATTTGAAATGTTTGTGACCTGGGAGTGTTTCAGGTTCCCACCATGTAACAGCTGTAAATGCAGGGCAAGACCGAGATTTAATTGTGCCCCATGAACTGCTTTCAGGGGCAGCAGGCACCTGTAAAATCAAGCCATTTCCACTGAACCTGTTCTTTCTAAAATAAGCCACCAGCCCTATGCTGGCAGCACTGCTGGTGCTGTACACAAAGCACACAAGCACCAGACAGAAGTGTCCAGGAGGAAATTAATGCTGAAGAGGAAGAGGAGGAGTCCAGTTTTAGAGGGGCACAGCATGTGGTAGGAAGACATTTAAATGTTTTTAGGCTTCTAGTACAAGATGGAAAATGAGTGGTTTTCATTCATTCAATTGCTTATGTTTGCTTCTGGGCAAGCAATCGCATATGCACATGTTTCATGAACTGCGGTACCGCAGCATAAATCAATGTTTGAGAGAGCTGCTGTGGATACTGTGCAGTATCTGTTCTCTTTCTTAGAGAAGTTAATGAGAATAAGCTGTTCTAATTTGTGTCAGTATATTCCACTGTTATTGTTCTCTTCATAACAAAAGAAGAACAAAAGGCATAGAAGAGTCAGGAGTGATGAAGTGCATAAATTCGAGGGATGCTACAAAGAGATTATTTCATAACAGGGCCATCAAAATCTTTTAATTGAGATTGTTATAAATATATCAAGATCAGATACTGAAGACAAAATAGTGCGTATTTTCTTGTCAGTATCTCAGGTGTGTGTAAAAAAAGGATTGGGGGGAAGAGCAGGTACATTGACAGCGCTTTCAGTGAACTTTAGAGATACTACAGTGGATTTTGAAATCTGCTTTTGGGAGGCAGGACTCTCAATGCAATGAGAGACCTGGCTATCACATCTTTGTATGCAGAAACCCCCACATTTGTGTGTCGTGGTCCTGTTACTCTTTCCTATAAAAATGCTCTGGAAAGTAGCTTTCTGCATCAGTGAATAGTTAGTGGGTCAGTTGCCAAGGAAATGTGAGGAATGGGTCCATGATTTTGTGGGATCCCCCCAGGTTTGTTGTTACAGAACTCTACCATGAGCCTTTCTGTGACCTGTAGAAAAGCAAATTGAAAAAATGGAAATTTACACCCCATTTTTCACCTATCTGATGCATCCACATGAGGGTCAGAAAGTATTTGGCGCTTTATTTTTTTTTTTTTCTTTCAGGTTTCACTCTCTCATTGTATGTGGTCAGCTGTGCTAGTATTTTCTTTGGCCAATGGTACTTGGAGTGTAAACAGGACAATACCAATTGGAAAAACAAAGCCTAACATTACTAGCCAGAAATGCTGCTCCATTGAATAGACTTGCTTTTTGAAATTTGAAAACTTTAAGTGTGCACATTTATATTGCTGCAAACTGTGGTAATTAGTGTTACAGAGAGCTCAGTAAAAAGACAGAAGATGCATGACTGCCTAATGCTTCCTAGCTGGGATTCAGGCTGGTTTTATATAGCATGTAGTAAGTTACTTCTATTTATAATGAGGACTGCTGAAGTTAAATGAAACACTAAGCAACTGTATTGTCTGAATTAATCTAAATCAGATTCCCAAGAGCTCAGTATACCATAAAGATTAATTCTGTTATCCACTGCACTGGAAAACGTAAAGGTGTTTTATTTCTTTTTTTAGAAGTAATTTGGCTTTTATTTTATGTCTGTTACTAGACACACACACACACTCCTGAGTGAGTAAGCGTGGCAGATACACACACACGGAGAACCATAGAAAGGTACACATGTTTGTGCATACATGTTTTCTTCTGTCTGTGTAGCATCAGTTGACTACCATGAGTATTCAGGACAAAGTGTATTAGCATCCAGATCAACACTCAAGATTTAGTCCAAATGTTAGCCACTGACCTCAGCTCAACATTGGTGATCATTGTAAGCCCACTTCTCTTGCATTTAAGCATTTGCCAAAAGAAAATTTTGACTTCTGTAAAAATACCTGTATTCATGAAAGCATCTTGGGAGGTTTTGGGAAACGGATACTTGTTGGAATTCTATTTGATATTTGGCTTAAAAAGCAAGCTGTGTGCTGAACTGCATATGTGAATTAGGTGATGTGACTTTAAGAACTATTTTATAAGGTCCGAGATGGCTGTGGCAGAGTTCTAAACAGCTGCACATGGTCAACCAATTATGAAAGAGTTTATAATGTAAACAATGTGATTAACCAATTATCATTTCACAGAGTGCCATCACCTGCAGAAGGTTACAGACTTAAAGAGGTATATAATTGTATACGTAGATGAATAAAGTGCCTGTTCTTGTTAACTTCTATGAAGTCGTCTTGGCAGGCCATAAACCTCGTCTCCTCTGGCTTTAGATACTGATCAGAGATTGAAGTTTTTTGATGCTAGAGCAGTTTAGGAGGAACAGGGGATGGCACAACTGCTAGTGAGCTGGGTCTGCAAACAAGATTACCAGCCTATTTGGTACTTTAGGGTGTTACCTCTGAATGAACAAGTAATGACAGAACTGACAGTAAGGAAAATTAACAACATCCTCCCAGGTCAGGAGCAGGGACAGAAAGACAGAAACTCCTCCTCCCTTTCTTTTTATACCCCTTGACGTTTCTTGATGATGTCAGATGATATGAAATACCTCTTTGGTTGCTTAAGTCACGTGATGTTTGTCCCTTCTAATCTATGTCACATCCTTTGTGGCCTGCTAAAGCTTAGGCCTAAATAAGGCCGAAACTGGAACTAAAGCCAAAACTACCAAAGATACTCTCAGGGAAATCTTCCTTGAGGTCTTACATCCATTATGGCCAAATGGAGCATTTCCGCACCCTATAAAAACTGATGGGGATACCATTTTATTGCCATGACAGTTTCCAGACTATTTTTTTTTTCTAACATGAGTTTTGTCCAAATTTATCTCCTTTTTATTTTTCCCTGAAGAGAGGAGGAGGGTGTATAAGAACCAATAAAAGGGTTAGATGTGCCAAACTTACTGGAAATAGTTAACTGCTCAGAAAATAAAAAACATTTATCCTCCTTATTCTTCCACTTGCAACCTGAGAATTGACAGGAGTTCATTGAGTCCTGCCCTTTGTCACCTGCCCCTTCCCCACAGGCACCTGGAAAGTGATGGGGGATTGTTTATAGAGCTCTGTGGGCTTCAGCCCAATCTCCCACCTCTACATCTGCCAAATGGGTTGAAGTTTGTTGGAAAATGTGAAATAACCTAAAATGGAATCTGTGCTACTGTGCAAAACATTTTTTTTCAGGACTTGACCATGTTCTTCAGGGTTGAGGAGGGTAACTCTTACCTTATTTGCCTGGTCTTAATATTAGCCCCATGAGTCGACTTGCCATGTCTAAACAAGGACCTTTTCACAGCATATAGGTGAAATATCACCTCTCATGTGGAAAGCAGTTGCAAGACTAAATTCATTCAGTTTAACATAGACAGCATTGGAGGGGTGTATCTGGGGCCTTAAGGTGTGAATTTGAGTTGGCAGCTCTTTCATTCCTCCAGATGCTCTTTCCCTTTTCCAGGAGGTGCTGTGTAATTTGAAATAGGCTCTTACCTTAAAAGCTGCAGAGTGAAGTGGGTAAAAAAATCATTAGTGCTGTGTAGTAGGAGGGGCAATCTAGTATTTCTTTCATTTTGATTTTTTTCCTTCCTTGAATAAGGAATATTGAAGAAGTGAATTCATCCTGTTATGTTGATCTGCATGAAAAGAAATGTAAATGAGATCCAGATGTGTTTTCTCCTCTAATAGTTTCATTCACTATTCTTTAGATATGAGAAAATGAAATGTATTCTGTAATAGGTTGGAGGAGAATAGACCAAAATTATAATTTTATAATATTCCCTGGGAATTCATAGAGGCCTAACGAATTAACTTGGAAACTCTGATGTCTAATGAACTCTGCATGGGGAAATATTTAATTTTGTACTGACTGCCATAAGGCAACTGCATGGTGGGTTATTTAATCATCAGCTGTAGAAGTAAAACAGCAGCAGAAAATGGGCCTGTCCCCAGCATTGTAGAAAAAGGTTTAATTGAGCTTTTCCCTTCAGTCCTTATTGGAAAGGTTGTAAGGCCCTCTTGTAAAGAGGCCAAAACAGCCAGCAAACACTGTCTGGACACTCTTCACACAAGAGTTTTCATATAAGATGGAGGGGAAAAGCAGTAAAACATCTAAAGATGCAGCCTTGATCTATTTGAAGTAATTGACTGTAGCTTTTCAGTTATTTTGTATAACATAGTGATGCAACTAATTGTGTTAAAAGATCACTATGAGTTTTTTGTTTGTTTGATGTTTTGTAAATATAATTTGCAGTCAGTATAAACTGAGGTTATGGCCTGTACTGCAGCTGTAGAAAAATATACAAATATATGGTGCACTTTCTTACGTGCTAACAGTGTTTGTTCTGTCCAGAATGGAATGCTTAGTCTCCTCAATTTACTTGTATTCCTTTAATGAGCTGTGCTGTAGAGGAGAGCACACTCCAAAGCAAACCAGTCTGACCTAGTCCCTGTCAGGCAGCAGAGACCTACTTTATTAGTTTATGGTATCAACCTTCCTCTCATTTAAACCATATTTGGGCCTTTAGTGCATGCATTCCTGAATGGTGTTCCCTAAGAGTTGAACATTTTCTAGGCCTCTTTAAAGCAAATTTTCCTAGGAGGTAAAATAAACAAAGTTGTGCCTCAGAAGGCGAAATCTATGTGGCAATACAACGCTCATGTGGGAAGGCTTGGAGAAACTCAGGGTTTAATTGTAACAATCATATAAGCAAATGGCTTGAACACCATTATGCCTCTTTCCTTCATGGCAGTTTTCTCATAAGTGTCAGTCTCCCCCAGAGATCTGTAACAGGGTCCCCTCCTGCCCAGGCACTGCCCTGCTACAGCAGCTCTGGGGCAGCCACTGTCTTCTTACAGGCAGGAGATTACCCTTTTGTAAGGGCAAGCACCTTCTGGGCACTCTGTGATAGAGGAGGATGTCAAAATACAGCCTTTCTATAGGGAGAGGCTTGCCTTGAGCCTCCTATGCACAACACACTGCCCAGGAGCTGAAAGGCAGGCAAGGTCACTGCAACCTTGAGGCAGCCGAAAGGCAAGTAAACAACCTCGGAGCTGGCGAAAAGCACAGACCCTGTGGCGCCAGGGGTGTGCCGCCAGCCTTGTGGACACTGCCTTTCCTCCAATCAGCACACACTGCTGCCTCGTGGACAGAGCCTTCTGGCCTATGAGAAGTTGTTGTCGTTTGTGTCTTCAGTCCAAAAAGTTACAATAATCTGTTAATTCCCCAATACAGTTGAACAACTGTTATTTATTTATTTATTTATTTATTTATTTAGTGCGTGGCGATATCCCTATGCACGTGCAACTAGAAGCCCGAACCCCAGGGTCACGTTGGGGTGGCTGGCGAGGGCACGCAAAAGCCTCTCTCAACGCTCACTTTCCCCAACACCTTTCATCCCTCTTGCTTCTCCCAGACTTCATCAGCCACAATGCTGCGTTTCAGCTCTTCATATTTCTCTTTGTCCCGGTACTTTTCCTATGGGTTTGGTTTGTACTGAGAATTTTTGTTTATTCTGAACCAAGAAACCTGATTCAAGCCCTACTTTTTTTTTCAGGCCTAGACTCAATCTTGTAAAATTTGTGTTATACTTCATAACACTGATTAAATTTTGGTTAAACGATCTAAGGAAAAGTTCATAGATGCATAGAATATCTTGAGATGGAAGGGGCCCACAGAACTATTGAGTCCAGCCCCTAGCCCTGCACAGGACAGGCCCAAGGCCAATTCTGTTATTCAAAATTCTGAAGCTACTGCAAGATACAGGTGTGAAACCAGGTTCATTCTCTTCTTTTATACAGGGTGAGCTTATGATTTTTATCTCCTATCTTGCAGGTGGCCACACTGTATAGCTAGAAGGGTTTATGTTTGGTTGGGGTTTTTCAGCTCTTCTTCTCCAAGCTCCATCTCCCTGGAGACAAATAAAATTAAAAAAAAAATTACTAATTATTGGAGAGTAGGAGGGAAATGTGCTGAAACAATAACCAATTTTGAAAAATAGGATTCTTTTCAGGTAGCTTGTCCATTACAATATCATGTCAAGTAATAAATGCTGTACAGCACAGAGTTATACTCTCATTTGGAGCATTCTTGCAGTACATTGGATTTTTGGTAATGTGTTTATTCACTCTATCCTCATTATAGAAATAATCAACAAAATAGATCTGTGCTCTTTCAAATCCCTGAAGAAGTCAGTCATCTCTCCAAACATATGGTCTGTTTACCTTCCCAAAAGCAAAATGTCTTCATAATATCAAAACCCAAAGACCCTTCTCTGTTCCAGTGCAGCAGACCTGGAAATTCATTGAGGTTTTGCTGTGCATTTTGATCCCCAACTGGTACTTGAGAGCAGAAGGCCAGAGATCTAACCAGGATACATTGGGCTGTCGAGCCCCCATGCTACAGTGGTTCTGACATTATTTTTTAATGAGAGAAAAAAATAGCTGACCTTGTAGGGACTTGCACCAGAAACCTCTGGCTCCCTGCCAGCCAGAAGAACACTTTAGGAGCAAGTGTGCCATGCTTAGGACTTACTGAGCAAGACTGATTTTTCTTTTCCACTGTTATAGAGTCATTGGTGACTACTTGTTCCCCAGAGATTTCTGGTTTTACTATGTGCAGTTCTGCCCTTGGTTGAAACATCGTGCACCAATAGAAGGAAAACTGATGCTGAAGTACTTGAAAACAATTGTCCTTCTCCTTCCACACCCATATTTTACAAATGTTATTTATCACAGAAGTGTGTGTTGCTGTCAGCATAATTTCTGACACTGCAGATGCAGTGCTAGCAGTCTTATGCAATGTGAGGGAAAGGGGTAATATGTCATAACTTTGCTCAGAAAATCCACCATTGTACTTAGAACTATAATAAGGAGAGTGGAACAACATCTATAAGAAATCCTGGTGAGGTTATGAGGGAAGATACATTGATATTGTGAACAAAAATTTGTCCTCCAGTGTGCAGGTTTATTCCAACTTGTTTATAAACCTTTAAGACTATCTGTTTCTTAGTGAAAATGAATTGCTGTGATATTATCAGAACCCTGATAACATTCTGTTTTATTAGGTCTGTGATAATTAAAGTGATGTTCTTTCTCTTCTTCCTCCTCTTTTTTATATTCCTCACCACCACATTGGCAGGATTAACTCCATTTGATATGACTGCTCCTTTCTTTAGGTGAGAGATGGGGGAGTGGTCATAGAAAATCTCTACTGCACATGGTTAACAGGGCGGTCCCGTGGCGTAATGGTGAGCACTCCGGTCTCTGACTCCCAAGGTCACGAGTTCGAGTCTCAGTAGGG
>JAWWEV010000172.1:30259455-30272372 GCA_035583235.1 Hafferia zeledoni
CCTAAAAAATCCACTGCGCAGGCTCGAAGGGCACACCCACGTGGGGAGAGCCCTGCCCAAATCTTCGTTCGCAAAGACTGGGCCATTAAACATGGTTAACAATAAGACTTTCATCTCTCAACCAGCTATTTGTTTTTTGTTTAGCCAGTTCTTTCAATCTAAAAAATGTAGGCTGCAAGTAAAATTGCACGTAACTCCAGTGCCCAAATAATCAGGCATATAGAGATTGTGACGCTGGAAATTCACTAAATAAGGCTGTTATGTTTCAATATTTTGTGTAAGGCAATGACAAATGAAAGCATTGAGCACCACTGTTATTGAAAATAAGTTCAGTACTTATTATAATTTTGCTGAGTTTATAAAGCTACTGTGTTATTAACCTTCCAATACAGATTGCTTTTCTAAAAATACCCTTATTTTCTTCTTGAAGGCCTATTCTCTTTTTCTTTCTTTGGCTAAATTAACCTCAAAATGTAATACAGGTCCTAATAAACTTCTTTAAAGTGTAATTTCTCCCAGTTTTCATATGCTTTTTTCCATAATGCTACAAAAAAGAACTAAAATTGTCAAGTGTTTATTTTAATAGTTTTGCATCCCACATGTGCATATACCCCATGAAACTCTACCCACAGTACTGACAATCAACCTGACAACATAATCAGTCAAATTTTACTCAGTGACTGTTTCTTAGGTAACCAAACACAATCTCAGAAATGAATTGCACAATACAGAAATAAACCCCACATTGACGTGTGGCACTTCCATTATTTCTCAGTGAAGTCTGAGACTGTTATGATGGTGCAGTGCAAAGGTGAAGCACGTCTGGTGTGCAGATTGTGAATGTGCTGCTTCTGGTGGGAGTGAGATTCACCCTGAAACCAACAGAAGGCCTGATAAGAGTCCCTGAAATAGGGATCTCTCATCATATGAGATGTAGATGATGCATAAGCCCTGAGCCAAGGCATTGTAGTAGAATTGATTTGACTGTTGAAGAGTTAAGGCCACAAGGAACACATCCCTTCTGAAGCTTTGCTTTTTGCTGTTGATTGTATTACTCCTTCATACTCACATTCTGAAAGGTTTTCATAAACCGTCTTCTTTTTTTTTTTTCCGTTTATGAGAGGCTGTTGCTGGTAGAACAAACTTTCCTCGGGGAAAAGTGCTGATGCTCTTCACACTTGAGGTCATGATTGAAATCAGCCTGGAAAATAAATTGTTACCTTTGTGATAAAGTCAGCCTGAGTGACAACATCATCAGTGACATGTTTCATTGCTGTAGTTAGTTAAAGTGTGCCTAATTCTTTAGCTGTCTTTATGGAGTATGTTGCTTCTTTTATACTTTGAAGGCTTTAAGTTTATAATATTACTTATAATATCACGTCCAAAACAAAATGCAGGTCATGTTTGCCAAGATACTGTTGTGGGGGTCAGACCAGCATACGTTGCCTATTGCTCCTGGTCACAGCTGGGACTGTTTTGTGCTAAATTACAGACAAGCAAATAAATCTATGTTTTAAACAAATTAGTTATTTGCTAAAGGAATACACAAATTAGTGAGTGGTGAGGCACAGCAATAACTGTTCTAATGGACAGGAGCATTTTTGGCTGTGAGATCCACCAGAAAGTCAGACTAGTGGCCACTTGCCATGGAGATTCAATAAAATTGACTGGATGGAGCTGTAGGAGGTTGAGAAGGTGTGTTTGAACAACAAAATTGACAGCTGAGAGTGGCAGGGTATTGAAGAACAGGACACTTCAGATGGATGGAGTGGGTGGGAGATGGACAGAGGGTAACTGGGTTAAGGACTTGGATGCAGCAGCTTGGTTTACTTTCCTCTTCCTGCTTGGCTTGGTATATACTCTCACTGCTGTGCTGATGTGGGCCCTGCTCACTGCAGAAAGAAGTGGACTTGGAGGAGATATGACAGACACCTCCTTTCTCCTTAGCAATCTGCAAAAAAATATTTGCCCCCTTAAAAAAGTTTTGCCAATGATGTATGCTGTGTGAAAAAAAAAGAAGTGTATGCAGACACATGCGCAAGAGTAATCATTCTGGAAAGAAAATGTTACTGACTGGAATTAATATCTACCTATTGTTGAGATTGTATAGCTTCATTTCTTTCTATTTTCATGGCAAGAGGCTCTCACATTTCCTTTTCTTATCTCAGCTCAATATGCTTAGCTGACCACAGGAATTTTGCTGCTTTTTATTCAATCAAAACTGATTTTTTTTAATTTAATTTTTGAGGTGTTCTTCCTCAGCTGGCCTTCCTGACCTAAGTTTTTTATTTTCCTTTTTGATGGTTATATTTATAAATAAGTTCAGCTTGCCCTGAACTGTGAGCATTCAACTAGACTGATATCCAAATTGGAGCACTCACAACAAAAATATAAATGTACTATAAACATTTTAAATTGCTTTTGACTCTGAAAAGTGTTTTGAAATTATTCCACTGCCTCAAAAACTTTTATATGTACTTTATTCTGAACTTTCTTAGAGGGGGCATTGGATTGTAACACAGTGTCTTCTGCGACACTATAAACTCCTTAGGTAGTTCTAGTTTTCAAATAGTAATGAAAGTCATATAGGAATTTATTATTTTATACAGATATATATATCTCAAAGAGTTTTAAAGCAAGGAAAAGGGATAGCTTCTTTCATTTTATCAATGTAATTTCCTGACAGGAGAGCAACATTTTGGTCTAGAAACATTGCAAAATCTTTCCCTGAAAGAAATTGGTGATATTAGTGAAAGAACACAATCTTCTGTTCCTGAATCCCAGAGGATTCAACATTGACACTCACCTTCCAATCTTTAAGTTTTTTGTTTGTTTTTTTTTGTTTGTTTGTTTGTTTGTTTTATTAGTAGATAGCCAGAAATTACATGAAGGCAAAAGTAAGATTGTTGCTAGTTTGATTTTAATTCATTCATTTTTTCAGTCTGGCATAAATCCTTTAAATATAGCTTTGCCTAGCTTCCTGAGGTTTATCATATTACTCTGTTACCTGAAAAAGCTCTTGTGGGCAAGGTACAAAGAAAAGAAAATCTAACTTTGAAGCATAAACACTCTTTCAGGAAAATGAGGCATCCCAGTGACTGTAATGAGGAATAAAGAGAGAAAAAAAGAAATGTGTGCATGTAATTCTTCATCACAGGTAACTTAATAAATTTCCAGTTTTCCACTGCTTCTCTTGTAAATAAGATTGACAGCATAAGAGCACTGTGCAAGTGAGAGGCACTTCATGAAGTGTGTGTGTGTACAAGAGAGAGGCAAATCAGAATTTAAACTGAAACACTTTTGGGACATTTTTGTCAGATGATTTCCTTCTCTAACTGGCACAGAAACAAGCAGGATAAATACCATGTAGAGGCTAATTAAGCCATGTTCTCCCAGGGAAAGCAGTTTCATACCATGTACCAGGTGGTTAGGACAGTTATAAACTTGAAAGATCAGAAGAAAAATATTGTAATGTTAGGTAGAGAAAACAGTGGAAAATGTTTTGCATGTTTATACATTAAGTCCCAGGGTCGTTACAAGGATATACTGTGCCATTTTAGAATGATTTGATTCTTGCATGTTTTTGTTGCTGTGGTGTACTTTGACTGCTATCTTGTTTAAATAGACCCTTTTCTTCTTTTCTGATGTGAAAAGAATGTGTGCTTCCCATTCTGGACCTTATTTACTAACACTTTCTAGTTTTATCCTCTATTTTCTGATAATTAAGGTAGAGACTTGAGATAAGAACAAGAGGAAGTGATGAGAGAACTGGAATAAACTCCATTGTTACAATGTAAGGACCAAGACCCTGCCAAAAATATGTGGCTAAAACAAAAATCCACCTTCCTTCATTGGACATGCCATGTATTTTAAATATGTACATGTTTTGTCAGTGCCCCAAGAAATACTTTCTAGTAGGAGATCATCTCCAAGCAATCTTGAAGAGAGATCTTGGTTTATTCATAGCAAGCCCCAAAGCACTATAAAGAAAAATTCATTTCCTGACAGAGTTGGCAAAAGTGTGAGATGGGAAAACATAAGAGAAGATGTCTAAATTTTTTTTTGTATGAATCAGAACAGAGAGACAAATGTTATACCAAAACACACTGCCAAAACATATTACACCAAACCATATATGAAATGCATGAAGCAACTCCTGAGGGAAAAGGATGGTTTGTTCTGTGGTGCTCTGTTCACTTTTACACTGGGATGAAAAAGGCATTGACCTGCTTAGTTAGAGAATGTATTTATAATTCAAACCAGAACCTGCAAGCAGATTTGGAGATCTGTTGCTCTTTCTGTCATTATAAGGCAAGATTCTACCTGCTGTAAGTGTACAAGTAAATGGCACTTTACTGTAAAAGCAGATGTCTGCCTCAAAGTTTTCCTTTTTTGTGGTACTTCATAAAATCTAGTAAGGTAATGAATGGTCTAACATAAGTCCATGAAAAGCCTGAATTCAAACTTCTTGGAATTGTAGTGGGAATGAACCTACCATTCTCTGCTTGTGGTCCTCTGGCGTAGCCAATAGAGATTGAAATGCTGTCTTGCTTGAAAATTCTGTATTATCCTAGCACAGGTACACCAATTCCAAGTAAATCAGGGCAGGTTTCCCTTAGCTCCCATTTAAAACAAAAATAAAATATATTGTGCAATTCTCTGACATAAAAATCAAATGTAATGCTTCAGAAAAATTATAAGGCAAAAATGTTCTGTGTCAAAGTGAAACAGTTAATTTGGGAAGAAACAGCACTTAAAATATATAGCCCTCCTTTTTGTTGTCCTAATTGGATGGTTTTATAATGACAGATGAAAGCCACTGTGAAAGTAACACACAAATGATGTTTTATAACCTGCTTAGTATTTCAGCAAAAGATTTTCTTTGTGCCAACCAGTGAATCATAGACTGCTGCACATAGAAAGTAGCAATAACTTCTTTTTAAGATGCGTTGACATTCTCGTTGTTATTACTTTTATATTAATATGGGGTACTGCAAGACATTTCAGGTGCTGCTGAATATTACAGCTTGTGCTAATTGTTTATATTCTTTTTATGATTTGAACAAGGACTTGTTAGAAGGAAAGGCTGTGAGAAATAAATGGTGACTGAATGTACAACACAACAATGCATTTGCATAAAACCAAGTCATAATAATTAGAGATATGTGGAAAATGTAATTTGTATTGGTGTTTGAATGCTTAAAAAAAACGTGAAATATTGGCCTGTTCTGAAATGAAATATTCTTTGCTTAATATTTTTTCCAAAATAATTGTAGCTAAATGTAGTCTCAAAACACAATTTCAAAACAAGGAAAAAAAAATTTCCATTTAAAAAAGGAAGATAAATATTTTGAGTTCCCTTATCATTTTTTTTCCCCCTCCACTAAAACTCTGCCAAGTTTAAGTTGCTTTCATGGAGTGCTAGACATCCTTTATATTTTAAGCAATGAGTTATCTTAAAGATTTTCATCCAGCTAATAATACAATTGAATAGAACAGACCATTTGCATTCAAGCTGCTCACTGCAGGAGTTACATTTCTGATTAAGTTTCTAACTTAGAGTAAGGAGCTTTGGACCTTGGATTTTATGAAGTTCTATCTCTCATATGTCCTATCCCTTGAATTCATAGGAATGAGACATTCATTCTTTTCTTTTTTTTTTTTTGTGTGTGTGTGTGTGTGTGCGTGTGTGTGATGGGTTATAAGGATTAGTCAACAAAGTTTGTTGTAGTACTAAGCTGCTGTGAAGCTTAGTGAAATGTGGATTTTTGGATTGTAGTGGGTTACTTTGAGGTATCCCATGCCAGTCCCTCTCTAGCTATGCAGCTCTGTATTGGTGACATTGGCTTTGCCCTGTTTCTTTGGCTCTAAGAACAAGCAGCTGTGGAAAAATTTCAGTGTCTCACACTGTATCATTGTGATTTAAAATACTACACTTTTGTCTGGTTAGTGAGTGAGGGTGAGGGTTCCTCTGGATAGTATTTGCTACCAAAGTCCCACTCTGAAGCTAGAGATGCAACAGGCACACATCAATTCAACCTGTAACTTTCACACACAGTCCTTACAACTGTTTTAGACATTTTAGTCTAGCCATATAAGAGAGAAATCCCACGTTAATCCTGGCAGGCATCACCAGTTTCAAGTCTGCTTTCCACCAGTCTAGCATAAGAAAGTGTCTGGAAGACATCCAAAAAATCTGAACATTTGTTTCCATGGAAGGCTTGTGATATCCAGATGCTTTTGACTCTGAATGTAATGGCATATTTGTATTAAAAAAAAAAAATCAATAAAGTTTATTAACTCAAAAGAGAGATCCACTGTAACCAGTTCTGTCACTTTTAAGGACATCTTATGTAATTCTTCATGACACAGAAATCAGGCTACAGAAACCAACTTACGTGTTCCTGTAAAACAAGATTTAGCTTTGTAAAATGCACCAGAGCAGCTCCAGGAGAGGTACAGTGATAGAAAACAGAGGAGGGCTGTGAGAAACTACCTCCTACTAATCAGCCTAGAAGGCCAATAAGATCTGATAGGTTTCTGCAATAAAACTACCCTAAACCTCCCAGTGGATTTTCATACAATAGAAATCAAAAGGGCACATTAGTCATACAGCAAGAGAGACACCAAGGGAAAACGTCCTGCTCCCATACTTTAAACAGCTTGCTGCTTCAGATAAAATAGCCATCCTGCAAGGTTCATAAAGAATAAAACTTTTCACTCTTCTTTGAGGGCCAGTCCAAGGTCTGTGCAGCATTTAAGTCATGCTATTATGAGGCCATAAATGGGGCACTAGTTGTAAATTATGTCTTATTGCTATTACTACCTTTGAGACTCCGTAATGCATAATGATCTATCATCCATGTTTAAAAAAATGCTTGTATTGGAATAAGCAGACCTTATTCCTTTTCAGAATAGTCTTGCTGACTTCAGACATATCTGTAGATATAGCAAAGATTAAATTTGCTTTTCACTCCACTTTCTGCACTTTGTTAGATTATCTGGACCCTCTGATCTTAAAGGGGGGAAAGTTTTATTAGGAAATGGATGTAGCTGTTTCCTTTTCCCCCACATCTATTTTTACTGAAGTCTAAAAAGCAAATATTGGTGAGTGTGTCACCAGCAGAGTCCTCTTAATGTAGTGCCTTTGTGCTGGATCATGCAGCCACCTGAGGATGTTCATTAGAAATCTTTATGAAGCTCAAACTGGGTGGCCACTTAAACTCAACGTGAGTTGATGGATTATTCCATTCCAAAAAGCAAAGTCTGTAACTCTTCTTCCACATTAGCAACTTCCCCCCACATCTCTGTAAAGGCTCCTCTGCCAACAGAGTGCACTGCAGAAGGGCTTTCATTAAGGCTTGTCCTGTCCCTTTCATGGGAAGTGGCAGGGCAGGATTCAGAAGAGATGCACATTTCTATTTCTTTGACCTGAGACTATAATTTCTTTTCATTGGAATTAGTTTATTCCTTTGCTCTCCAACTGTTCCTGTACTGTGCTATTGTGTATGATCAGTTGTATGTAATGTAATAATGTAACCATATAGAAAATACAATGGTGTAGTGATATTAAATTAAACCAATTAAGTTTTTGTTAGGTACATGCAGAATATTCTTTGTTCTCCAAAGAAAGAATTTCATATTGTATTAATCATTCTGAGCAAGTTCAGTGATTCCTTGAATCTAGTTTTAATAATAAATTCAAAACTTTTCTAATATCTGCAAGGAATATTAGTGTGAGACTGCACAAAATATTTTCTTTCATTTTTATATGGGAAGCATCAAAACTTATATAAGGACTGTTCTTCTGTTGAACTAAATTTTAACTTTGTGGAACTAAGAAGAGTGTGACACATTTAAGATTGCAACTGCTGTCCTCAGAACTTCTGAAAGAGAATAGTCTATTTTTACATTAAGTTCCATTTAAAATAAAATTAAAATCTAATACTTATCCTGCTGAAATTAGTGATTTTTTCCCGTGTCTGTTGTGAAAGGATATGTTATCTATTTCATTCAGATGATTATCAACTGGCACAAAAAATGGGATTGTATTTCAATGTCTGTTAATGGTAAATTATACTCAGTATTTGTTGTTATTGGATAGGGGACTGTAATTAGTAGGGGTAGTGTTGAATCACAGTGCTTACTTAGAAACGTTGCCCTTTTTTCCTAAATACAAGCAACTAAAGTCTCTGTTTCCACCTTGACTTCCAAGACAATATAGGGAAACTTTCTGTGAATACATTTAATTGCTATTTTATTTATAAATTCTATTTAAGAAGCCCTCAGGGCATTTATAAAGAATTTCTAGCAACTGCTATAACAGGCAATTAACAGTGTGTGGCCCTTACCTTGTAACTTCTCAACCACAAAAATTCCATTTACTATCTATAATATTAACATATCTGTGCCTCATGAAAACAGTTTCTTCACTGAGCAGTGAGGAAGGAACACCAAAAGCATCTCCAGAGGTGTTTTCTCTACTGGAGTCTGGGATGCCTGGAGAAAAGTGGATGAGCTTGCAGACACACCAGACTCTTCTGAAACAGTAGCAGCAAGCTTCAAAGCTAAATGGAAGTTGAGAACAAATTGCATGTGAGTTTAAGTGCATGTTAGTCAGTCAGAGAGAAAAAATGATGCTGATAACTGAATAATTAAGCAAGGGGAAGGAGGGTGAAGTTACAGAGAAAGCAATTGTTTGTACTGGACAGAAAACAGGTATGTTATCTCTTAAGGAACATTGAAGGCGTTATGGGGAGAGGACGAAGATAGGAGAGATTATAAATTTCCAAAAGAATAATATCGCTCCTGAGTCCCTGATTTTGGTATACAACGGAAGCTGAAAAATTCTTGTGTGTCTGACAGCTTGTCTATTCTTCAGGTGCATTTGTTGATCTAAAGAAGATATTCCCTCCCCAGGCAGACTTTGAATCAATCCTGTCTTGAGGCTCTGCTGGCTGCTGGAGCATTATCAATAAGGTTAGACATATCGTTCTGCGGAGTGGGAAAGTTGGCACATTCTTCTCATGCCTCTCCCATGACCCTGACTGTGTGCACACCCTATTAGCCTTAGTGTTGTATGTTCCCCTGTTGGAGCCTTCTGGAATCAGGGGACTGCACATCCCAAGGAGGATGTGTGTGCCCCATTTGATGGTGGTCTTGAGCATCTATGTGATGCTAAAGGGGGAGTGTGTCCCCCAGGACTGGGCACAGAGAGACAGACAGACCTACTGACAGGTTCTCCTGAAGACCTATTTGTTAGCCATTAAAAATAACCACACCAAAATTCCTCACCAAAATCCCCAACACACTGAGTTTGATGAATATTTTCCTCATAGTGAAGACCTTAGACTCTTTTGTAAATACTTTTCCTTCTTGTTCTGAATTGCGTATAAAATTGGAAATGTATGTTTTTCAATCAGTCCTTCACAACATGTCGTTAATTGTTTGAAGTAAAGTAGCATTTTCTTTTGTAGAGTGAAGAAGGCAAATGTCACTTAGCCCCAGGATGCTTGTGCTAAGTGCAAGATGTAGTGCAGAAATGTGATCTCTGCTGCCAGCAGCTCATAGTGAAGTGTTATATTTTCAAGAGCTGTATCTTGCTGCTGTAGACATTATGTGAATATCATTGCATATGTGTGAGACCAGACAGATAAAAGATAAGGCTGTCCTAGCTGTACCCATGTCTTAGCTTAAAAATAAAATTATTGTATTGATCTGCTCTCACAGGAAAAATGTACATCGTTTTTGAAGTATTCCTGGTGAATATGCTGTAAATCTCATTCTTCTGTTCTTTCTGTCTGCCCTTAGGCAGAGACAGAAATCAATGGTTTTCATCATTCGATTGTATAATTTCATAATTCATGATGTATGATTTATTCAAATACACACATAAATTTTGTTTATCAACTTGAATGCAAACAAAACTAATAACTTCAATCACTTTTATCTTCATTGCAAACATGTTGAGCCAAACATAGAAAATGATTTAGAAATACTGCAGGTGTTCTTAGCCTGTTGAATTCTATGTTAGATATACCAAGCTGTACATGAACTGCCCTGGCCTGTCCAGGCCTGTTGTACCAGTCTCTCTTGACCAAAAATCCTAATAAGTTATGTAGTGTTCAATTCACCAAAGAGTTTTGCCTGAGTGAAGGTAACACATATTTGTCTGAGAAAACCCTTTTATTACTCTAGGGCAACATGCTAAATAGCTTCATGTCCAATACTGTTCAGTGCTCTGTAGCCTAATACATGATTTATAACTAATATTTTTAATGTAATCTTACCTAATGCTTATTTGCATGTTCTGGGTTGTCTTCAGATAGTGTATAATGAATTCTCACTGTGTAACTAATTCTTACTACCTCTACAGAAAGGGGGCAACTGAGGTAAAAAGTAGGGAGAACACACCCAGGAAGTTACCAGAAGAACCTTAGGATTCGGTGGTAGGTCTCTGTGGTGTTGGTGGCATGTGCTTCCTGTGGAATTAGAGGTGAGCAAAAGAGGCAAGAAGGTTTTCAGTTTGGGGGTTTTTGGGGGTTGTTTTTTCTGGTTGAATGAAGTCAGCACATTTGTGCATCTCAGAATAGCTAAGGCACTTGAACCCTGAACATTTTAAAATGGGTCTTGACATGAATTTTGCAACTGACGTGTTTGTATTTGGTCCCATAGAACAACCCCAGTGTGAGCAATCAAGTACTGTAGCAAACAGATGTAGGTTTGAGGATTTGTTCACCTTGCCTCTGAATGCAGAGGACTCTACTGTCTAGAACCTTTCTGGGTCATTATTGTACTTGTCTGTAATTTAGTTTGAAAGTTGAAAGGTCTCATTTTCATTTGTAAGTGGAACAAAAGTATATTTAGTTATGCCTACTCTTCACTCATAGAACCTCCTTGTAGAATCCGTTTTCCTTCCATCATCAATGTCTTGCTATATACCATATACATATGCTTCAATCTTCTGTGCAAGTAATTGATAAAGCAATTTTTACCTAATAATTACAATATCCATTACTGGTTTACTGTGCTATATCTACTTTAAACATCTGCCATAGACACAGAAAAGCAACTGTCTTTTCTAATATAATCACAGTTTATTTTTCTTTTTATACATAGTACTTTACTTCATCTGATAATTGCTGGCATTTCTTGTCCAATTTTTAATTTTGTTTGCAAACAAAGCTGGTTTAGATTACTGCTATCATAATGTTAATTAAAAGGTTGAGAAGGCAGTTTAACACTGTCAAAGGTGGGGCAACCTGTATTCCTCAAATAAGAAATAAGATTGATGCTATTAATTTACAAATGGCATCATTAGTGGGGGGGAGGGGAAGGATTTTATTTTGTTCTGCTATCACTTCCACTGGCACTGAATTCTGCTCCCAGGGATGATTTTGGTAGGTGATTATGTGAGAGAGTAGGCTAAAGCAGCCCAAAGCTGTCAGAATTCCATTGAATGGGAGGTGTTTGGGATGTCCCCAACCAGTCAGCATTCTGCTCAGCTACTACTTAACCCTGGCCTTGTGTATTAACCACGCTGTGACCAGGCTGCCTTAGGAGGCCCATGGCATGCTGAGGCACAGAGCCAGGTGTCAGATAACTCCTTGGGAGCCTCTCTTCTCATGGGCTGCATCCACAAATCCCAGGTACAAGGAGGGCAGGGAGTGGGGAGGGGTCAGGGCAAAAACAGGTCTGTCTTTGCCAGCCCTCTCTCCCCATCGTCCTGCTCAGCTTTGCCCTTCGCAGCACATTTGCAATTCTACCGGATGCTTCAGTTCCTGTCGCAGCATCAGTTCTTTGAAATGCGAGAGTGTTTCAGGTCACTGAATGAATTATAACAAAAATTGTTGCTTTGTGTAATACAATTTTTGAATGGCAACAGTCTGCTTCAGGTTTCAAGTTTAACTAAGCGTATGGTAAAATTAAATCCATTTATGAGGGAAAATAATATTATATGTAATGCAAACACTGCACCAATTTTTCTGCAAACAGAAGAGAAATATATTATTACTGTGGGTAGAGGAAATATCATATTTGTTCCATTTGTGTTCAAATTCTTGGCAAAATTGAAACATCAACAGAAGATAAAACTGGGAATGGACTCATGCTTCCTTTAATCAGCTTAAAATCAATTCCATGGTATTTTTCAGTATTTAACAACCACTGCTGCTAGTAAAGTAAGAGTTGTGTTTGTGTCTGTGGTACCAAGGCTATGACAAGAATGGTAGATGAAGGATGATTTTGTGACACTACTGTAATCCCCAAATGATAATAATCCAACCATTTAGATGTAATAGTAGTTTTAATTATAAAGGCTTTTCAGATTAGGGGTACAATTTGTAGCCAGTGGATTCCCATTAAATACTTTACAGGTCTTTGAGTCTAAGCTTGGCTATACAGCACATGCAGTAGTTGAAAAATAGATGCACTAATAAGTATCATTATGCTGCTTTTGTTCATTGCAACTTTTATCTCTCATATTTACTACTTGAAAAGGGTGATCTGCAAGACTTCTCTCTATGTGTTACTGGACATGGAGTAATTAAATGTGTGATCATTGCACATGTGTTGACTGGGGTAGTTTCACTTGTTCATAGATTGACAGGAGACTTTGTGCTGTGTAGTTGTTCATTTTCTAACACTCTGGAGAAACCTTCACCTGGAACCAGATTTTCCAAGTATTTTTAAATAACTACCTGAATTTCGTAATATTACATTGAAGTCTAAATAGAAACTGCTTATTGTCATACTCTGTTTAAAAACAGTATCTCTGGTTGTTTTGTGGCAGTTTGTTTGGTTGGTTGGTTTGGTTTTGTATATTTTGGGGTATTTTTGCATTTTGCATTTTCTCATTATAAATATTTAAAAGCAAATAATTTTATAGTAATAGATTTTATTTTACCTATTTTTAGTTT
>JAWWEV010000172.1:30272472-30283705 GCA_035583235.1 Hafferia zeledoni
AGTTTCAAATTATAGAAAGGTGTACTAAGAAATACGTAAAACCCTTGAACAAACTGAAAAGAAAATGAGTTTTTTGTTGGGAAATGTTGTGCCACAGTAGAATATTTGAGGTATTTTTTTCATAGCACTAACTAAAATTAATATTTGTGTAGCCCTTCTTTTCTACTGTACCAAATGTATTCGTTTTTATATATTCTGTAGGTTTCATGTGTGTATGTTTATATAAATGTGCATATACTGCATACTTAGCAGCAGGTCTAGAGATTTATAAAGATATAACAAAAACATAGTCTTGACATTTTCTGGAAAAGGGTTGAGTAGGCATTCACTTGGTAGAAGGTTAGGAGAGAGAACAAACTCATGATCTGGTATTGTGGTAATAAAGTCTTTTCATGGGTGGCTCAGGATAAGGGAGAGACAGTGAGTAGAGCAGTGGGCAACATAGCTGAGGTAAGAGTGACGAGCTCTTTGTTGTTTGGAGTGTGTGTGGCTCTTAGTCTCCCTGTTGGTATGGCCTCAGGATGGAGCCTGTCCATGTGCCCAGACCTGGGAACACCCTGGTATGTCCTTCTTCACCTGGTGCAGCCTTGTCACACTCCCCAGCTTCTCCCAGGGCTGCCTCCCCACTGGGGGTTATCATGCTCTGTGGAGACAGAGAGACTTGCCCATTCATATGTACAGTCCCTACACTGTTAGATCAGCCTGAGTTCTGTCCCTCAAGTGGAAAAAGAATCAGGTCTGTTCAGAAGATGGATTAATGCACAGAAACTGAAACCAGAGCTCTTCAATTACTGTAAAACGTAAGTCTGCACTTCAGAAGATTTGGTTTCAGCACGTGTATCTTCATGTGTTGCCTTAGGCAATTTATTTCAGTGCTTGGCATCCTGTCTCCTACTTTTGTCAAATGGAAATAACACTTCTTTTCATGTTTGCGTCTCATCCTTTGCTTTGTCATAATAGTCTTGGGGACTTTCTCATCCTATGTTGAAGAATAATCCCTACAGCATAATGTGATTGTCATCTTTGTGTTCAGACAGTGATAATTGTTGTGGTATTTTGGCAATAATTTCTGTCTGCAATTTTGTTATTTGTGTATGACTCTTGTAACTTGACCTTCCTTATAAAAATTCATAAATAAATTTTATAACAGGATTATCTCTGTAAGGCAAATGTGTAATGGATTTTTGGAAGTCTAAATAAATTAAATGTTGTGACTTTCCAAACTATAACATTAGCAGCTTTTTTTTGATTGTTTGTTTCCTATTTAATTTTATTTTTATTCTCTTGCCTAGGTCTGTGGACATTAGTTCTTTACTACTGTTTTCTAAAGCTAAACATAGGGGTTTCTAATGCTAAATTAAAGTTGTTTAGTAGTAAAAACACCACTTGTACTTCCCCTTGGAAAACATCTCAACCATCATTTGGCTTTCTGGCACTCTTGGGGGTATATAGTAAAGACTTAACTGTTTTAATCACGTATTACATTTATCGAGTCCATAATACAAGCTCTATTTTTTTAAAAAAAATCCATAAAAAGAAAATTAAATTCACTGTAGCTTTTTTTTTTTTTCTTCACATACAGACCATGACTCCCATTGGGAGTACCATTGGCCTGTGTCTTGTTTTGGACTGCCTGGGACAACTAGGACTTTGAGGTAATTGAATGAGTCCAGCTGAGGGTTATCAGTGTAGCCAGGGATCTGAAAGATGTGATGATCAAGGAGAACCTTAAGAGTATACAGAAGGACACATTGCGGTCTTCAACTACTTAACAGAATAGTCTACAGAACACAGAGACAGGCTTTTTCCAGAAATGCTCAATGGCAGGGAAAAAAGGCAATGGAGATGGGAAACTCGATTAGATTTAAGAAAAGATATTTTCAGTATGAGGGTGATCATGTACTGGAAGAAGATTTCCAGAGAAGTGGTGGTGAATTGAACCATCAAGGGTTTCAATGCTTGCCTCAGTGTATCCCTGAGCAAGCTCATCTAAGTGGCACTGCTTGAAATATAGTGTTGGACTAAATGACCTCTGGAGGTACTTGCAGACTCTGATTCTGTGATACACATATAAATTTATTTGAGTTCAGTGGTGAAATAAATCAATAATTTTATAAAACTTGATTGAAGCCGGCCTGAAAGGAATAAACACAATGGGGAAGGTGTGTGTTGTGTACGTTGTTTTAAGTAGGTCATAGAATCAGAGTCAGTTGTAAAACAAAGAAGAGTTTATCCCTGGATACCAACATTTACTGAAGAGAGTAGCTTAAACATCTGGAATTCTCCCTGTGACTTCAAACATCATGTCTTTCCCATCATGTGTAGAAAGAATGATTTATATCTGGGCACTTAGAACCTGTATTTAAGCATCAAATTTGGAAAACCTCAGTCAAAGATTGCTGTTCATTTATTAAATGAATTTCCTGGCACTCTCATCTTTCTTCTGCAGAAAGCTGTTTCTTGAATTTAAAATGCTGTCTTTGATGTAATGTGATGGTGTAGTTCTGTCGGCTGAAAAATATCAGAGCTCTGTATACATTCTTCAGAATTTCACAGCCATTATATGTTCAAAACATTCTTTTATCAACTCCCCATGTAATGGTATTAGTCATCTGTACAGTGATAGATGGATGTGCAAATTTGTATTGTAACTATTCTTGTGAAATTTCATTTTGAGAAAAGTGTTTGTAGAATACTCAACATAAAAATACCATTATTTAAAAAAGATAAATACACAAAAGCAGCAGTCTTTGATATCAGTAAAACTGCATCCTAAATGTGCTTTGCAATGGCCCAATTTTAAATCCTACAATATTTTTGCATTTTGTTTGAAATATAAAATATAAACTGGAAACTAAACAGATTTTATAGCCCAATTCCATTATTTAAATTACTCTGGGCTCTGATGCTGAAAGCTACAATTCTGTCTGGAATCAAATGGTGAGGATGAGTTATAATTCCCTAATGGAAACACTGACTAATCTCAAAGTATATAGATGCTAATGGTGCCATGTAATGCATTAGCAAACATGTTACTGATAAATAGGAATGAAATATGATTGGGCAGTCTTAAGGATCAGCTCAGAAAATATCTCAATTATAAAGTGTTGCAGAAGGAGCTAATTAGGTTTTTCTATCACAAAAGGCTGTGCAATGTGCAAGACTGTCCCAGAAAAGAGGAAAAGGACTATGAGCCTTTTACTTTTGAAGAGACAGCCAAAAACGGTCTCCCCATGAAAGTTTCAAAATCTGCATGATGCCAATAGTATAAGTGGACATCTCAGTCTCTGAAATTTCAAGTGTTTTGTTGGCTGCAGACACCATTTATCCCACCCCTCTGAATCTCAGCCAGTCAGCAGCCAGACCTGGCAAGGCTGGCAGGTGTCCCTGAGGGCTGGGGCAGCTGGTGGGTGTCTCAGGCTGTGTCTGCAGAATGCCACCACTCTGCAGGACCTTCACAGAGTACAGGTCTGGCCTCACCTCTGCTCTCCCTCTAACCAGGGAGAATCAGGCTCTCCTCCCATGCACTTTCCAAAGATAGACTTCCCTACCTATAGTCTTGCAAGCAAAAATGAAAATAATCATTATGCTTCTCTCTGAAGAAGTGCAATTGTGCTGACAGCTCCCATACTACTATACATACAAATGGCATAAGTATGGTTCCTGATGCACAGCAAACAGATGATGCAGCTGGAAAAAAGTGCTTCTTTATGTAACATATCTCTTCATAGGACGTGTAACCTAACAGGCAAAGCACAGTGGCTTGCTATGGGTTTAGAGTGATTATGTTTAACTTTCCACTTAAAGTACAGATTTTTTTTTTTTTTTTTTTTTAGGATTATGAAATATGAGCGTATTTTAGACTTACATGAGTGGCTTTTGGGAAATAATCTGCTTAGAAGTGAAATGTTGCGACAATTAAAATTGCATGTTCATATATCAGATTTTTAATTATTTCTGATTTAAGCATTGTTAAGTTTAGAACAAAAAACAATGCCAATATTTATTGCATATTAGAAAAAAAAATTGTTCCTGGAAAGAATTATAAACTATATTGACTGAAAAAAAAGAAAGGAGTTTTAAAGTATGATCTTTATTTGAAGTGAGAGAAGTCTAGAATGCATTTCACAGCAGTGTTGGATGTCACTCCAGCTGAGTTCAGAGCTGTTCTTCATCTCAGGTCTTGCCTGTTGATGGGCTGGGTTCCACTGTGGCTGTGCAGGCAGCCTGGGAGCAGCCAGCTGGGGAACTTTTCCCAAGAGCAATGAAGTTTGGCACTCACTCTATTCTATGGCACTGGTAAAGGCTGTTCAACTCCAAATTAAATTATTTAACTAAGGTGCTGCATGCTCTTGGCCGATTAGTATTTGAGATATACTTTCATTTTCTGATTGACTTTGATATCTGTGTCCTGGAAAATAAGAATGTTCCTGTCAGTGTCAGTCACTTGGTTTTACAAAACCAGCGATTTTCCCTAGTATTTTCCAAATACCTTAACCTTTTTGAAGCTTGTAGTTGAGGGAGTTGTGTGAGTAAATGTTGAAGTTGAGAGCAGATTCTTTTTGAATTTACTATTCTACAGCAAAACTGACCCAGAAGTGACTTAGTGAAGTTAATGCCAAACAGATTCCCTGCTCGTGTTACAGTTATGTACATGTTATGTCGCTGCTGACATTTACTAGAAATTTGCATGTCTTACTGTGTACAAACCACTTTCATGTCTAGCAAAAAAATTCAATTTGGCTTGAAGATAAAACATTGAATGGCAAATTTTGGTGTAGTAGACATCTTCTTGTGCTAGGTCCAAGATCAGTATTTGATGAATCCTGCAAAGAGTTCCTGTGAGCATCCACATTTCCAGTTGTTTCTCTAGGATGAAGCTGGAGAATTAATAAGAACAGGAGAAAAGAAGGGGAATCACTGGCTTAAATTTTTAAAATTTAAATCTTTGTATATAAGACTGTCGTATAAGTGCTTCCTTGGAAATCTGACAGTCGGCTTCCTTCAAGCAAATACATAATTAACATACACATGTGTTAGGTATAAATAATGCCAGATATCCTCATGTAGCATTGGTCTGCATATTGCTACCAACCGTAATGCCAGTGTTTTCACTTTCATCTAGTTGGGATGGACATCTATTAAAATAAATCAATTTTGCTGTTTCATTTTTCCATATAAAACTAATCTATTCTGTCTGGAAGTTCAAGTGTGATCTTCCTACGATTGAGCCTGTCTATTTGCATCCTCATTTTTACAGCAGAGTATACTGATAATGGAGAAGGAAAATGGAAGAGGCGCATTTGGGAGCAGCTCTCCTCAGAACCCAGTGATGGGTAGAACCATGAGGGCATGCTGCAACATCAAGAAAAAGACTGGAAGACAGTGCAGTAAGTGGGATTGCTAGTTCCCTAGTTTTCCAAAGCTACTCTTCGTCCTGGTGCAGCCTACAGATTGGCTTGCATTTCTTTGCTTACTTTATTCCATTTTCTGAACTTTGTAATTTCCAACAGTAGGAGTGTAAATCTGTAGTAGAATCCATATCTAACATTTAGTAGCAGTAGGAGTTCTAGTTTTGACTTTCCTTGACTTTCCTGAGTGCTGCTTAGTTGAGAAGAAAAGACAAATTACATTGTACAGGTGCTAAAGATACTGAAAGTAAGGGGGCAAAAAAATCAAGAACTAACAAAAGAAGCTATATCTACTTAGCTCCATCAATTATGATGGCCAGATATAAAAAGAACATTAAAGTTAAACACAAATTTAGGCCACGTAACTAAATCATAAATTTGAGGATTTTTTTCAACTGGCATTAAAAGGCAGTTCTAGACTCACAAGGCAGTTCTTTGATCAAGAAAGATGTTTAGAGATTTTTTGTTCTTCAGATTAACTGTTAGTAAGAGTTTGAACAGTGGAACATGTGTGTGGTGGCAGATATGATGGAGCTGTAGTGGTAATGAGGGCTGACACCAAAGGGATCAATCTGGGATGTTCTGAAAGATAAAGGGCAAAATGAGAAAGGGGGGGATCAATATGAAGTGCAGGAAGCCAGCAAAATCAGAGCCTTTCTCCCACATGCTTCAGCAGCATGAGAGGGAGCAGGAGGAGAATTGGGTCTCAGGATGTGATGGTGCCATGATGTCAATAGCAGAAAGGACGGGTTGTCAGAGGTGATAGGACAAACTGTATCATTTTACAAAGGGAGGGAGTATTGTGAAAGATGGATTTGAAAAGTGTCTGACAGGGTGAAAAGAGAAAGCTGGTGAAGCTGAAATGAAATTGGTGATGAGCAAAAGGAAATAATTCGAAGAGTGAAAGAGATTTGGAGCAAGACATTAATGGTACACTGAATGGATGGAAATTATTGAAGATCTTTTAAAAAGGATGTAAAAGTGAGGTCAGAATACTTGACCTTCCAGGGTCACTATAGAAAGATAGAAAGTGAAGGTTCTTAGTGAGACTGGTAGTGCAGAGTTCTGCAAATGGTGAGAGGAGCTGGAAGCCATCAAGTGGTACAGAAGAAGGCAGCCTTGTGGATTGAGGCCAAGAGGAAAAGCTGGGTACTGAACTGGCCTAAAGCTGGATACCAAGCTGGACCTGAGGCTCTCACAGTGGGTGGAGGCTGACAGCTGGGTGCACAGAGTGGGAGGGAAACCCTGCCTGTGGCTTTGAAGGTTCTCTGCTTGGGCCAGACATTGACTGCATACTTGAATAAAACTCTGGGGATATATTTTCAGAAAAAATCTTTTTCTTGGGCTGCATGTATAGAACAGAAATGGAATACAAGTAGTGTTAATTAGACCTGTGGAAGGTAATGGTCTTCCACTGAGCTGTTATATGTTTTCTAGTTATTTCCATAGAAGTTTCCTGCTCCCCTCTGATACCAGTTTTGCACTGTATTGCTGACTCCTGGCACCCAATCATTATCCCAGATAGGCAGAAATTAGTTTGAAAATGTGAATTGCTCCATGCATAAAATATCTTCAGCTAATAAATGCTGTCTTAAATTTCCTCCGTTTTATTTCTTTCTTCAGTTCAGTTTAAGTGTCACTTCTTCGATACATCTTGACATTTAATATGAAGCTTTTCATCTACTAGAAATACATCCGAGTTTTCAGCTCAAGAGTCCAATTAAGAAAATGCTCCCATGTGCATGTATTTTCTTTTATTGAACGTCAAGTTCCCTGCAATGTCATGTACTATGCAAGTTTAAAATCAAGGCTTTTGTAAAAAAGAAGTTCTAATCTAAAATATTATCTTGTCTCCTCACTGTGCTTCCCCACCTTCAAAGATGAGATGCAACAATCTGTCTTCCAGTCAATATATATTGTTCAACTTTTGATTAGTGCCTTTTTTTTTTTACAAATGCCTGTGTATTGATGAAGGTGTTGATATCCTGCTGCGTTAATGCTTAGGAGATTAAATAGGATAATGGTAATTAAAAATATAATACTGCTTCGTATATTTGTAAAACCTATTTTTTTGTTGTTGTTGTTTGCTATTTTACAGTTTCAGGTTAAGTTGATATTGTGTGAATGATGGATGCTGAGCATTCATGAACAAAGATCAGGCTTTCTCCGCTGGATGCTGTAATACAAATTAAAGATACACAGCGAGAAAGAAATATATGTTGTGTAAACACTCATGTCACATACTGTTGGTTTCTCTAAAGCTGTTCTGGCCATTTCTCAGGAGCTGGTGGGTCCCATTTGTAGGGTTCTACTTTAATAACTGGCTTTGTGCTGCTGTGGCTGTTCAGCACAGTCATGAGGAATGAGAATGAAAATGCTGAAGTCTTTGATCTGAGAGGGTCTCATAGTGGAGAAATTGCTTGTAGCATTTGACTGTAGCAAGCAGGTGAAGCAGCTGTGTTGTTAACAGAGGCTGAGGTGCTTCAGTTCCCTTGCCATGTCGTGTCCTCCCCACAGAGCAGTTCTGTGCTGACATAGAGAGGAGGCCCTCAGTTGTGTGACAATGAACTGACAGCACTGCTCGTGACAGAGGACACCTAACACTGATCAGTCCCACAGAGCACTATGAAAACAGTGAGGGTGTCCATTTTTGTAAATTTGTCAGAGTGAGAACTTAATCTAGTACATTAACAACAGTTTCATGTTATTTTATAGACTGTTATTCTTTGGGGAATATTGTGCTTTATGCTTATCAAAAGCAAGTGTGTGTGACTTTTTATGGATGGATGAAGGTAAAAATCTTTCAGTAAAGGAATCTTTGTTTTCAGATGAATAAGCCAGAAACCATACTGCAGCCTCATTGAGCTGCCTTTGATCCTGTGACCAGTGTAAACAGGAGACAGTTTATAGAAGAAAGGCTTTACACTTAAGAAGGAGATGAAAGAATGGTGATTAGTTTAAATGTAGTACAAAATTTTATGAAGCTTTGATTTTAAAAAGTATTCTTCAAACTTTAGTTTTCTTCTCTGCTTTGTTTCAGTGGGTGATATATTTCCTACAGAAACCTGCATCTCCAATAGTCCCACAGGTGGAAAAATTGCATCAATGGTGCATCAGGTGTAGGATTAGAAGCTTTCATTTAGAGATAATTTAAGGACCTTAATACCAGGGTTCAGGATGTAGTGGTTAGAGATGATATGAACAGAAGACCAGAGAGAAGCCATCTCTGAAGCCCTTCTTCAGAAACAAAGACTGTATTTACTGTAAATGTCTCAACTATATTTAGTTGAATTCAAAAATTTATGTTTAAATCCATGTTGGCTGCTGTTCACTAAGGTAGGATGTTTCAAGCCCATGGCTGGGCACATAATAAGGCCAGAGACTAATGGAGGTGTTGGCTGGGTCATGATTTCACTGAAGAACTGCAGCTTACTGATGTATGTGGAGAGGAGCCCTCAGAAGAGGGTCACTCTCTGAGGCTTTGGTACATTGCTGTGGCACTTGGATTTGTATTGCTCAGTCCTGTGGTGCCAGGCTTAAATAGAACTCTCTTACAGACAGTCAGATAAATGGCATAACTGTCAGCAGCACCCATTTGGTCAGTGGGCAGCCCTTGCTTCCCTCACAGCTCTGGCCTCACCAGCAATTTATTGCAGTCAAATTCTGTGGGGTCTACAGTCATCTTTCAACAATTATAATTTTCCTCACATATTTAACTGCATTTTACCTATTTAATTTCTTAAATCACTTTTCAACCATTGTACTAATGACTGAAAAATTAAACATCATATACTCAATAGCTATAAAATAAAACTACTGAACTTACATGAAAGATTTAAATTGACTTTATTGGACTTCTACTATACCCTGTCTATTTGGTTATATCTTGATGTGGAATTCACTTACCTATTCATATCTGAACCTTTCACTGTAGACCCACTGATTTACACCTCAAAAAACAGAGTATTCAATGTGATATAAATTTTTGATAGTATTTTAAAATCAAAAGGTATCTATATCCAGTAAAACTTTTTAATACATATTTCTTCAGAGCACTATTTGGAGACCAACTGTTTAGATCTGTATGTGTTCTTTCTATTAATTAAAATTATAATCCCTCTTAACACTGCATCCTGTATTCAGGTGAGGCAAATAAAATGAGTACAGTTCCAAGCAAACCTCCTTTCAAAAGAGGGGCCATGGTGATTTTATGATATCTTGGACATTCTGAAGATGTTCTAAGGAGTTTGCCAGTTGCTCAGGAATTTGACTGAAGGTAGACAACTTTATGGCACCAAAAGTTCAGACCATCTTTAAACAGTCCAAAACTGCAGTGATGGACTTAACAGAGCAGTGTAGAGACCACTTAGGGTATTCAACCTGTACAGGAATGAGTGCCAAAAGAATTAGAATGAAGTTTGATTTTACTTACTACTCTGTGAATTATAATGTAGCTGAATAAAAGGCATTTTTCTTTCTGCAGACCAGCTCCATTTAACAAACCTGCGTTGGTGATATTTTCACATAGATCAGCTGCTCTGTTGCCAGTCTGCAACTGGAAGGAACCCTCTGATGTTCCTCTGCAGTTCACTGTGATTGGGGTCCATACTTTGCTACCTACTGGGCTGCTTCACGGAAAGCTTCTGTTTGGGAATGGTGTTAACAGTTGTTCCAGCCAGAATGATTAATCTGTCTTGCAGGATCCCTGCTTGTAGTATCCTGTTATATTTTGAGATAAGGAAAATGTCTGATCTGACACATTGGCTGCTTCATATGGCCATGCTCAGTCATGTTCTTATCTGCTTTCACCTATATTCGGTGTTCCATGCAGCTCTTGGGCATCTCAGGGGCTCAGCTCTCCCAAGCAAGCTGGAACATTTCCATCCATGTCTAGAGTCTTGAATTTTCATTAGAATGGGAGATGGCTTCAGTTTCTGAGTATCTGCTTACAAGTCTGTCTGCTCAGGCTGTAGACAAAGGTGGCTTTTACTGCCGTTTGCATAGAACTGTGAGAACAATATTGGAGAGGGGGAAGGAAAAGGGAAATAGGTGTAAGTGAAGTCTACTGTACATTTGGGAGCCTTAGCTGATGCCTGTGAAAATATAAAGTAAGAAAACAGGTGAACTTGTCTTCCTGAGACCAAGTCATCTCTCCCTCTCAGATAGGAATCGGCGACAGAGACAGGAGATGGGAATACTCTGGGAGGTGGCTGGGTGAGTGCTAGAGAAAGGTGATGCAGCTTGATACAGTGAGCCTACAGGGCTCTTTAAACACTGTGAATAAGGATGCAGAGCTGTTGTTGGGTTTGAGATTTTTCTTGCTTGTATATGCTTAAAAATGTTTCAGACATACTTTCTTCTGATGCCACTCAGCTATGTTAGTATTTATTTGCAGTACTGTAGTTGTGCTAAAGAATTCTCCTTCATGAAATGAAAGAAGTTGGAAATAGTGCATCATTATGTGTACACTGAACTACCTATTACCCTGAGTTTAGTTGTGTTGAGTGAGATTCAAGTCAAGGAGCAGTTCCTAACATTAAGTGCATTGCCACAATATTTGTGTTGGTACCAACATAGTGTTTTCAGATATATGTGCACTACCATATATCTTGATTTTTTTGTTACACACTAAAAAATATAGAAGCACTGAGACTTGATTTCTGATATTTCCTCTAGCAAGCAACACAAGATGGCTGACAGCATTTAGCTACTGTTAATGTGAAATGTAGGGCGGTCCCGTGGCACAATGGTGAGCACTCCGGTCTCTGACTCCCAAGGTCACGAGTTCGAGTCTCAGTAGGGGACCGTCCGCGGCAGTTAAA